>NTHP01000238.1:566034-576308 GCA_003416845.1 Oplegnathus fasciatus
GATCAGATTTGAGGAAAAAGCTTCTACAATAAACTTCACATCTGTGTCGAGGGAAAAATCATAATCAGGACACAGGAGCTGCAGAGTGAGCATAGGCTGTGCGTGACCCCCGACACACACACACACACACACACTATCCTCCCTCTCTTCACTCTCTATTCGGGGTATCACAGAGAGGTTCTCATGTGAGGCATTTTCTTCCGCTGGACAGACAAAGCCCTCCCTGTTCGCAGCCTCTTAGCAGCCACTTCACACGCAGCACAAGGTGGAAGCCCCGCAAGCTAATCTTTTTTTCCTCCCACCAGCCCTTCCGCCTCAGCACTGCAGAGAGAGCCCGGTTTGTGAATGGCAATGACAGCAGGGGAGGTGACACACAAACAAATACCTGTCAACACACACACAAACATACACACAGATTCAAGCAAACACGTTTCTCTGTTGAGTCACACTGCAGCCTGAACCTGGCGTGCACTGAATATCAATAAGCAATTCAGGTAAAGACACTACATACTTAATAAACACAGCTTTTATTGGCATCTTGATTAGTGTTGCAACAATTAGTCAATTAGTTGATTAATCCAGTGGTTTCCAACCTGGGGGTCGGGACCCACAGCATAAGTCTGAGGGGTCGCAAAATCATTAAAGGGATTATTAAAGGGAAAAATGTTTGTTTAACACAAAATTCTGTTTGTTTTTTCAGACGTTCTTCCAATCTTTGCTTAGTTGTTGGAGACTGCTAGATAATTTTAATTTCCGGCATCTGAAAACTAATCAAATAAAACCTAAATAAATAAATAAACAAACTAAGAGTGGGTTAAGCTAGTCGCAGACAATATGCAACCAGTGGCCAGGGGTTGCAAGTTAGTCGTTGCTTCATATTAAGGGGTCACATACCACAAAAGGTTGGACCCCACAGGATTAACAGAGTAGTAAATTGACAGAAACGTGATTAAAAACAATTTCTAAAGTAAATTAATCATTTAAAATCAATTAATCCTTTTTTTGTGCCAAATTGCATTGGTTCCAGCTTCTAAAACGTGAAGGTTTGCTAATATTCTCTGCTCTACATGATTGTAATTTGAATATGGCGTTTTGGACTGTTAGTTTGGTCAAAATTAGCAATTTGATTTTGTCACATTGGGCTCTAGGAAAACACTGATGAATCATTAGTTGCAGCCTTACAGTTGTTTAAATGCATTTTTTTAACACAAGATTCAAAAACTGCAGAGGCTGAAGTTGTTTAATTGCTTAAGATATTCAAAAGATGAAAATTGCTCTCATGACTTGCAACTGGACCAAATTATGCATCTTATTTGTTCCTTTTTCAGCCCTTTAACAATACCCAGTAGCCAATGTCTTGTGTCCCAGCGCATGCAAAACACAAGATAAGATGTGCTGTATTACAGTACAGTATCGCACAATACGCTTGGTATCCAACTCAAAAAGACGCATCAGTTCCAGTCGGAGAGATGCCACCGCCAAGCCGACACACCCTGACCAGAGCGAACCCCTTGTAACTGTGGGCAGACCAAAGGAAACGGCCCTGACGCCAGGCAACGTCTCACCACACACTGACTGACACATTAATGTAAGAGGGCCACATGCTAAGGCATCCTCGCTTCAGGCGTGGACGGGCGCCGGCTTAAGACAGAAACTGAACAGAATTATTAACGGGAAGACTGTGCAAAGAAGTGGAAAGATAGTCTAGTAAATTCTGAGGTGTGTTTATTGTTGGTGTCTCGTGGATAAAGGAGTGAGATTTCTCGTTTTTCAGAGGTATTCACCTGACAAAACTTCCTTTCCTTGCTTTTCCACTGTTAAAACAACATCTATCCTACGAGCTGCAGGCTGTCCTCTCCATTACCCATTCAGCAAAATGCAACACGGGCCTCATGGGCCGCCGCTAATCTCATATCCATGAACAGCGAGGGCAACATGATAATGATCCACCTCTGAACCGGACAGTGGAGAGCAATAAAACACACCCACGGCCTCCAGAGCTCACAGCCCTGCCTCTTTATTATTAAAACAGAGACACGCTTCATTACGGAAAACACATTAGGACCTCTCCTCTAGCTCATCCAGAAAAAAACAACAAGACGGAGATGAAGATGTTGTCAACGCAAGGAACATTAGGCATTCTGTGTTTTCTAGTTTTCTAGTCGAGTTATCAAGGCAAAGCTGCTAAATCATTCACATTTCTCAGGGACAAGTGGAGAAAGATGAGGAAAGATTAAAGGAGTAGCGTGTTATTCTTGTAGCTACGATGATTATCAGCTGGAGGAAAATTAGTTTGAAGTTTGAGTTTTTGCTCCAGATCGAATTAATTCTTCTGCACTTCTTGAAACGAGAAGAAGCAACCCAAAAGAAGGGGAAGACGTTTCTTTACTGACCACCAGCTGACCTAATGTGACACCATCTAGCTCGTCTTCACCATGGCTACACAAAGTACACAAGCATGGGCCATATTTATAGCAGCAAGGAGGAAGGATGGAATTTCCCATGCACAAGACGAGAGACAGCGATGAGCACTTGCAATGGAGACAGAAGTCGGACAATGAAAGCTAAGCCCGGAGTTTACCGGATGGCAATGGCTTTCTTTGCAGATATAAAGTACCATGTCTAACTGTCTTTCATATGCTTTTCCGACGTGGCCCAGGGGGTTGTCATGGAGACCGAGGCAGGCAGTGGCGTCATTTTGACCTTGGTGTCGGCTGAATGCTATTTGTCAGGATATTGACTCAAAACCTGAAGGAGTGTAAATATGCCTTTTTTTGGTCTCTCTCTCTCTCTCTTTTGCCTTTCTTTGCTTGTTATCATCCATCTTCCATTTCCTCCTGCCTTCCCTCTGATTTGCCGGATCTCTCTCTCTCTCTCTGTCTCCCTCTCTCTCTCTCTCTCAAGCCCTCTAGTCTTGCAAGTCCTCTTTCCCTCCATTAGACTGAAAATCTGACCTTCAGTGTATCCTGAAAGAATTTCTGGCACTCTTAGCAAAGCTCCGGCAGAGAAAAAAAAAACACAGATAGCTGACATGGGAAAGACAAAACCGAAGGAACTACGCTGATCACTCCACTACAGCATAAGGAATCTTTCCAACAGGAAGCAACCAGTTTCTCAGTTTTAACAATTATTTTATACGTTCGGATTCGACCACGAGTGTGTTGTAATTGTTCCAGGTTTGGTGAATGCCTCCCACTTCTAATCTACGAGATGCCACATGGATGGAGCTCTTTGTTTGATTTGTCTGAGCTCTTAATGCCTTCATTGGATGAGCGGCTGGATTTACCTGCACATGGCAGAAGCCTCAAGCTATAGAACGGAAAAGGTTAGGAAAGGAAAAAACTCTGACGGTGTGGACAAAGCCACAGATTTCGACACACATTTTATCACGGCGCTTGTTTATATCACAATAACAATCGTGACGTAACACATTTTCTGGAAAATCAATTGAGATATTGTTGATGATACAATATCCAGACAGGAATGTCTAAACTAAATACCACAAACTCAAAATATGTCATCACATGAATGCGGAAATTATACAAAAATCTGATACGGCCATAAAAGTCCTGCTCTTTGATTTGAAACATTGCCCACAATGGCCTAATGCAACCAGACATTAGAGGGATAGCTGCCAGGATTTATTTATTGGTCCAAATCATTTTTATTGCTAAAATATGTGGATTTGGCATTTGTGTGTCCATTTGTTCTGTCAAATAAGCCACAGAATAAAATGATCTTTTGTTTAAAGAAATTAAAATACACATGTTTGAAATGTTTTGCAGTGTTTGTGTGCCTAAAGACGACAAGAGCATAAAGGAAAGACAAACAGACCACCAGTCATTTAGCCGAACACACAGCCAGTCAGACACTTGGACAGGATTGAAACCAATAAAAAAAAGGAACCATGGATAATACAGAGGCCTCGTGCTGTGTTTGAAAATAACAGAGTCTGTGTGAAAGTGAGAGGAGAAGTGGGAGATGTGGGGTACCATTCTTCACAGCTGCATGGTCTGTGGTGTGTGCATCTGTGTGCATTTCTGACCTGGGAGATGTGGTTGATGGAGGACTCCATGCGCCGCAGCTGCGAGGCCTGGATGTCCAGCAGCTGGAGTACATTGTTGGCTAAGGCATTGATCTGGTAGGCCACGCTGGCCAGGGACTGGGTGGTGTAGGCTTTGGTCTCCTCCAGAGCTTTCCTCTTGTCCTGGGCCTGTGCACGAAAAAAGGGATTAGAGAGTTAAAAAAAAAAAAAGATGGAAGGAGGAACCCAGTTACTGTTAATATCGCATAACATTCGCATCCATCTTCTAGCCCCGTATCCAGGTCAGGTTCGTGGCGGATTCGGGCCAACAGAACAGCCAAGACATCCTTTTCCCCCCACCCAGCTCTCATTCCCCAGATACCACGCTCTCTCTGGAGGGATTTGAGATGATGTAACGCATCCAGCAGCAGCCATATTGGGAGCCATATCAACATAATTGGCATATTCATCATCATCAAGTATGGCTAAAACTTTCTGTTCATGGCTAGGACACTAAAGTGTTTACTTCTGTAGCATTTTACTATGTTTGCTTGGCCACAAATGACAAACGCTTACAGCTAACTGCAGTAGCGACAAAAAGAAACTATGTATTTAGACATATTTTGGCAAAATATGAGTGTTTAAACACATATGAGCATATGAATTGACAGTGGACTATCCTTCAGATGTGGTTTGAGAAGTTTATGAGAATGTTTTGAAGCTCGGTCACTGCTGGAATCTGCTGTTATTATTGTGAATTCAAAGTACAGCTAACGTTTTCTGCAAAGAAGCAAGCTAAAGTAGCTACAAACTTTTAGGTGGGGGGGGGCGGGGGGCCTTTTTAAGCCTTCAGTCAGTGACTAATTGTTGTTGAGTTATAATAACGGTGTAAAAAGTAATAATTGTTGAGTATTTCTTTAATGTGTTTAGTAGAAGCTCACATTAGCATCAAAAGCGCTCATTAGCATTCACATCAAAAGCACAGAGTGGCTGGTTTTGAATTAGCCTGCTGGCTAGTTGGTAACCAAAATATGTAAACACACATAACACAACTATCAGCTGTATTTCTCTTCTTTTTACCTGGTTGTTACCTTAAAAAACTATGATTTAGCTATGAAGTCCTGTACAATACGGCGTGTTGTACAGGACCATTTATATTTCCACCATATTGTTTTGAAATGACAACACACCGACGGTTACAAAGATATAAAAAGTGGCTAAACCGGACAAACTGAGCTACCTCACATCAAACAGGCTGAGGCAAAGAGCCGAGCTCCAAACTGAGCCATCATGTTTGATCTCTGTGGGCTCTTCCCAGCTCTGCTCACTCATAAAGTTGAGTCCAAAGAGCTCTGCCTGGAGGGGCGACACTGGGCTTTGATAACAAGCTGCCGTGGTAGGGGGGGTAGGTGGTGGTGGAGGCAGTGGTGGAGGAGATGATTATTGGTAGTAGTGGTTAGGGGCCAAAACAGGAAAAAAAAGGGAACATTTGGTCACGTGAAGACGGGAGGACAAAATGAAAACAACCACGTCACTGTGTGCCTCATTACTGATTCCCCACGGCAGCGCGTAACTAATCCGTACGGCTAAAAGCTCCTGACCTGGAGAGCTGCCGTGCTGATCAGCCTCGGCCCGGGTGACGAGGTGACAGCGTTATAGCGGCGTTTCTTTTAGCGGGAATCAGAGCAACAGATGTGTTGTGAGATAACAGCCTCAGGAAGGAGGAGAGATTCCTCCAGAGGGCTGGGAGCAAAAAGGCCATCTGTTGAAAGCACATAGTCATTCATGTGCGCACACAGACACCTACTACTGACACTGCAACATGCAGTACGGTGGACGGAGCGACAGCTGCAGGAAAATATGTGAAACAAAAACAAACAAACAAAAACAGCAATGCATCCATGACGGCAATTTCTAGATTGCAAGAGGATGCAGTTTTTGCTGTACGCAGAGACGAGATTTCACACAGATTACTGAACAACATATGCTTGCCTGTACAGAACTGCTGGCCTACATATCGAGCTGCAAGTCAGGAGATGGAGTTTGTGTTATTTAAACCACGAGAATTTCTCAGCATTAGAATTTTATTTCTACTGCTAAATTGTAGAAACTTTAAACAAAAATATACTGCAAATAGATATTAAGAAACGGCACAATTAAAGGGGCATTACACCAATTGTACACATGAAGTTCAGCTTACTTATCATGATGAGTACTATACAGCCTGTGAACGGCTTGAAACTTCAAATTTATAACAGCAATTCTGTGTTTCAAACTTGGGGTGTGGAGTTTGAAAGATGTGGGTGTTTATTATCAGGCGGGGAGGGTGTACTGAAAGATGCTGCATTCTGGGAAAAGTAGGACCCAGGGTTTTTTATGCTCGACTCATACTAGGGACTTTGGGTATCTTTGCCTCTGCTGCTTCAATTTTAACCGTTCGTTTTAATCTGTTTCTTAGAAGCCTCCCAATTTAATCAAAGTGCAATACTAAACTCCTGGTATACTCCTTTAACTTGGTTTAGTCAATATCTTGCAGCTGCAGTACATCGACAAACAGTACCATTGATGCTGCAGCTACCAAACACAAATGCTCAACTGTGGTATGTAAAGAAAATAAATTTACATCCTGCATTCATTTGTAGAAACTCTGAATGTAAACATACTGCTATATGCTGTGATTTCCAATGCAAATTACAATTGTAATATTAAGAAACTGCACAATTAACTTGGTTTTGTCAATATCTGGCAGCTGTGCAGAGACAAACGGCACCACTGCTGCTGAAAGAAATACAAATTTACATCCTGCGTGTCTTGCAAAACATGTTCATTCAAAATAGTCCATGCTTCCACCCAGAGCGCAACATGTGATGTTGTTTAGTCCATGTTTTTCAATGGCTGCAATTGATAAGTTTTTAAAATGCGTCCAATCCACTTTCATACTCTTTATTATGCATTCTGCATGAATGCTTGCTTTATTCCTCAAGGAAGAGATGAACTCTCTTTCATTTTGGCTCAAAACCGACATGGTTTCATATAAGCTGAAGAGAAAAGACAGAAAGGGACGAACATTTTGTCTTTCACAAACTACAAGATGAAACTGCACGAGGTGACTAATCTGTATCAGTTAAAAGTAGACTTTAAAATTAGTGCGCCAAAGACTATTAACAGTCATGCCCTCTACTACAGTTTCAGTCTTTCTCTCCCCAGTGACACAGTGACTACAACTACTCAATTTGTCAAGAAAGCTGATACACTGAATGGAAAGGGCTATAGGGCTGATCTAGGCTATCCCTTCCTTTCCTGGTTTACATGAGGTTAAATCTTCAGCCTCGCGTTAATCATACAACTGTAATTCTTCTTCAAATCCAGAGCTCAATCTGCACGACCGGTTGCACAGAATGCTGTTTCGTTTTTCTTAAACAGAGGATGAAATAAACTGATTAACAAGAGAGTCAACATGTCAAAAAGAGGCTGAATGGTAAAGTCAGCTTCTTGCCAATTTTCTTCGTATTTCTGGATAAACTGATCTGAGCTGCATTAGCTGCCAGAGCTGTGATGTGAGGTCAGCGGTGGGCGTTGGGAGGACAGATGCGACACTTGATTGCATTGCCACTGGCGGCATCTTAGAGCCGTCTGCTCTACTTAAAGCCCCCCCCTCCCTGGTCCCTTCACTTGTTCACGCATCAGTCTGCCGTCCACAAATCCTCAAACTAACCAGATTTGTTGTTCAACTACCCAAGAATCTTTACTCCCTATGACATCCATCTTCAGCAGCAGGAGCTCTGTAGATATTCAAAAAGCAGGAAAAAACAGTGCTTGAGACATTCGCCGGGGAAGAAGCAAATTGTGTGCTTGCTCAGTACAAAAAGGTAAATAACAGCACCGGCAAGCTGAGTGTACTATACCACAGCATGAGATGCAGAGAATGAGGTGAGCTCCCAGAGAGCTTGAGCGCTCCTGGGGCACTTTATCTCATATTTCTGAGCTGAGTAATGACTGAAAGAGACTGCAGAATATCCAGGCGGTAGCAGACAGGCTGTCAGCACCTCAGCTGGGTATGAAAAGGGAGTACAGAGGAATGCATGGTCCGTGTACACACAATGAATTACAGCTGGAAGCTGAGGCAAGCTAGATAATCAAACAGCCACTTGAATACAGCAAAAAGACACAGTCTGCGTAGCAATGTTTGTGATATAAAGGTAAAAAAGGATTGACTGTAAATGCTGTATGAACACATGCATGTGGGGTGATAGATTTGGGAGCATGAAGGGAGTGGCAGTCACAAGAATGGGTTTGTCTCCTGAGATGTTTTTGAATGCACTCAACTGGTTAAATACTTCCATCTCACTCCCGTCACCCATCCAGTCTGGCAAGATAACGGCCAACAACCGCCACTGAAGCGCAGACATGCTTTTTCAAACAAGGTGGTGCATCGCTCCAGTGTCAGGACCCGCTCGCTGCACTGGGACGGTGGGAAGGAAAGGTTCCAGACTTCCTCCTCCCTGAAGGCAGAAACTGTTCACCCCACACCCAGAAGCCCGAGCATAAGTAGGAAGTGGACAAAATGAGTATTCCTCCCGACTCCCTGACATGACTAATAGAAGATCTGGGGAAGTGAGACAAAATACCTAAATCAAAACTCATGAGTGTTTTCACTGAATCATCCCTCCGAAGTCTGGAACATGACACAAATTCAACCTCTTTGCACAGAGTTCAATGACAAGCTACATCTGTTTGTACTGCATTGAATGTTTAAACGTGTGAAAACCTGACAATAGAAAACAAACACAAAACAGTGTTTCTACTGTGCAATCTGCCCCTGCATTTGTACAGCTGACAAGCACATTTGAGTTTATGTGCTCCCACTTGTCCAGAGGGGAAATGCTCTCAAAAAAAAACAAAAATTTTCAGGAATGTTTGGAATCCTGCAACATGTCATATATCTTCACAACTTCTAAGTGTTGCTGGAGAGCTCTGCTACAGACCACAAGTGTCAGGGACGCACGGAGGAATAAAAAAACAAACACAGTGTAAACGGAGCCACGGAGGATTTGTTTTTCTATTCTGTGAACTGGAAAGATTAGCAAAGAAACAGACACAGTTCTTGACAAACTCCCAACTTCTCCGACGCTGGAGGTGGACGTCCCCTCGAGAGCACCTCAGCTGAGTGAAACTTGTGGGAAAAGCTGTGCAGTCTGGAGCAGAATGAGCGTAAATGCTACTGGAAGGTCGTAGAGCTCGCATGGCGCTTTGCAACGCGTGATGTATCGACCGCTGATTGCTGCAGACCGGACAGGGTGAGATAAGTGAGACGGGAGGCGGCTGGGAGCTCGCGCTCTGCGGGTTGTTGTATCGATGTGGCTGTGGGACATCCAGCAGCTGATTGGGTATGAGGTGGAGCCGATGAATATGAGATTACAAGAGAGACACGTTTAGGATCTGACCGAGTGTTACTCAAGCTATTTCCTGGTCATTTAGTTCCTTCTGCCGTTGGAAGATGGAAGGTAGAATAATAGTGACTCTGCCAGTTGCGATACATTATCGATGATAGCTTAAATAATGAAAAGGCTTTGAATATATTTCCTTTGAAAAAAGAGAATGTGTCACTTCCTATTACTACAAATTGAAGACAGATTTGATCAGATATGACCACATGAAAGGTCAAAGTTCATGGTACTGTCATTACAGAGAAATTTCAGTATTTCTCAGTATTTCCTGTTCCCTTTATTTTTGTCCATTATGACTTTACTCACCACCTCTGTCATACTGATTTGGGAATGTGGCAAGAACAATATTGATTGGGGGCCACTACAGCAGGATGTTAGGGCCATCACTCACCCAAAAGATCTAGCTCGACCAAATAAAAACTAACATTTAACTTAATTAAATCCCAAACTACACTGTAGACTTGACGTGTTTCAATTCGTTCACGGTGCCTCTGCTACCTCACCTGAGCGGCAAGCCAACAGGTGACTTCATATCTGTTGTCAGGGTTACATTACTGTAAAGCAGTTGCATTTCTAAATGCAGCAAACAGCCTTACCTTTATTAAAAGAACTTTCTAACTATGGTGTTGAATCAAAAATGCTTCACTTCTCAGATAGTTTGGTACTGTGATTATCTATTATTAGAGGTTATGAAGGTTAATGTTACTGATGAGGGCATGCTACAGGTCAGATAGACAGTTCAATTATGATATGATATGATATGACAGTTCATATGATTACACACTGAATTTTTTTTTTTTTTT
>NTHP01000238.1:584077-637673 GCA_003416845.1 Oplegnathus fasciatus
CAAGGATGTGCAAAAGTTTACAGATTTAAGTAGGTTGAAGAATAAAGAATATTTGTAATTAGATACACATATTAAAGCATCAATAATTATAATCCAGTGTAATAATATATATTATTCTGATATGGGTCATTCTGCATAATGAGTGCTTTCACTTTTGGTACTTTAAGTATATATTTGATGCTGATACTACACTCATTTTGAAAGCAGGACTTTTACTTGTATTTTTACACTGTAATATTGTTACTTTTACTTCAGTAAAAGATCTGAGTAGTTTTTCCACCACTGGTTAACTATAACCAAATGTGCTACTCCACATCATCAATCATCATTATTATATACATGTATTTTTAGTATTTACTCAGATTATGTATGTATGTATTTATTTAGTAAAAATATCAACTAAGAAAGTCTATTTGACTCAGTACATGTGTCATGATTACTAATACTTATTTTTTTCTTATTTTTTTTCTATTTTAATCTAATTTCATTATTGTATATTTTTATGCTGTACATACATAACTGAACCCTCCCCCAAATTCAACATACTACAGTATATAAAATAACAATAAAAATATAACTTGAAAATAAATAAATAGCTAAAAATCAAGTTAAATAAATAAAATGAATAAAAATAAAAATAGAAATACAGTCACAAACATGTTTGGCATTTTTGCTTGAAAAATTACTAATCGATTATCAAAATAATTGGCGATTATGTCGATTTACTGATAAATGAATCGACTAATTTCAGCTCTAGATGTCTTACAGAGACTTGTGGTACTCTAAAATGAAGACGAAGTGAGCGCTCTTGCCTTTCTCTCCCGTCTTCCTATCACCGCTCCAACGGACAAAAAAAAACATGGATCCTGACTGAAGCATGATGGTACGTGTAGTTTTACTCTGAACTGCCGCTACAGCGGATCCATGTTATGAACTCGCGACGACATCTAAATATAAAAACATAACATTTGTTATTTTTCACCTCTTAATACTTTTATAATTTATTCAGTACGTATTTGTAGTTACTCCGTGAAGGCCGCTTTCAGCTCTTGAAACTACATTTCCACTAAAGTGTTCGCGGAGGATTGTGGGGCTTGTAGGAAATATCGATATCCCGGTAGAAAACTACAACTCCCAGAGTACACCTCTTCCTGGCTTTATCGTACTGTTCATGGCGTCTGGTCGAGGGGTAAAGACAGGTCGTCTTCCGACAAACAGATAGGCCGTTCACTTTAACGGTAAGTGTCACCGCTTTTAAGCTTTTCCGTCGAGAGTTTGGAGGTATTGATCATATTTTGCTCAAATATCGGGGCAGTTAGACGTGTGTCGTATATTAAATGATGTGTCCTACATACACAACCTCCTGCTGCTGGTTACTGTAGGAAACGTTACAGTAACTTACAAGTTTAGCTAGCTGCGTTGCTAAAGTCTGGATTTATAGCATAAACTTGCTGTTATAAATGCTGTTACAGAAGCCAGCTTTTAGCGTATTTTTGTAGTTTTTTCTGACATCGCAGTGGTGTGTTTGTTTACTGTCTGTCTGCAGGTTTTGTTTTGACTGTCTCGGTGTGACACCATGGAGGTGGAGAGTGTTGCGGTGGGAGATGAGAGGCGTTTGACCCGGCTGAGGTTTGATGCCGCCGTCAAAGTGATCAAGAGTTTACCACCGGATGGTGAGCTACCACACCAGTCTGCAGCCGGTGTAACCAGTTTAACCAGGGCTTTAACACAGGGTTCAAACAGGTGCAGTGCAACAGCTCGGTCTGCTTTGGATCCTGTGCGATTTAAAAGGCTTAATCCACTTTACTAGCAGAGTGCAGAGGCTTTCCTCCCTGCCAGCAGTGTATAACTTAATGTAGTGTCACTTATGAAAGTCTGTCTGGTCTCAGAGCCTTCACAGATATGTAAGTGGTAGAAATTAGAGCTGCAACGATGAGTCGATTAATCGATTAGTTGTCAACTATTAAATTACCTGCCAACTATTTTGATAATTGATTAATTGTTTTGAGTCATTTTTTAAGATAAAGTGTCCAAATTCTCTGATTTCGGCTTCTCAAATGTGAATATTTTCTGGTTTCTTTAGTCCTCTGTGACAGTAAACTGAATATCTTTGGGTTGTGGACAAAACAAGACAACAGTGATCAACATTTTTCACCATTTTCTGACATTTTATGGACCAAACAACTAATCGATTCATCGAGAAAGTAGAAAGTAGTAAGAATTTTACTCAGTAGTATGAAATTTCCTTGTTATAATTAAAGTGTATTCCCCTCAGGTCCCTTTCAGCCCTCCAATGACATGATGCTCAAGTTCTACAGCTACTATAAACAAGCCACTGTGGGAGCGTGCAATATACCAAGACCTGGCTTCTGGGACGCAGTTGGCAAAGCGAAGTGGTAATGACAAAAGGAAATGTACTGTTAGCCAATGTGTTTTTATTTTTGCCTAAATGCAGACAGGACTCCTGCACAGTATGTATTCAGTTACACTATTTATTGTCTTACATGTCTTACCTTGAAGAATAATTGTCCTTCAAGGGCACGCTAACTAGCACTACTCACTAGCATGAAATTAAATTCTGGATAAACCATGAAATTGAAACAGTATTTGACTTCGGCAGGTTGCACAACACGTTGCTTTTTGACCCACTTTGTGCAAAGCGAGAGCAATCCTCTCCCTCTGTTTGGTCTCAAGCTGTGTTAGGTGATCTCTGGACTCTGCTTGGAATGTAACCTCTTACCCACTAGGCTGGACAGTCTCTCTCATGGTCTCCTTGCATCGGGGGGGGGGTGATTTTGCTTTCAAGTTTTCAGATAATTGTAAAAACATTTAGTTTAAGAATCGCTGTCAAGTTTCTGTCAGCCTTTGACCCACAGCTAACAAAGAACACACTGATAAACTGGACTTATTTACAGAGCTGATATCTGGCACAGAAGTGTTCAAAACCTTGATGAAATAGACTTTGCTCTTTACTTGATAAAGTGATATAATAATGCAGTTTTTGTTTTAATTTGATTATTCAGGGATGCATGGAATTCTCTTGGAGATATGCCAAAAGAAGAAGCGATGGCCGCCTATGTTGATGAAATGAAGCTGGTATGTTTTCTCCATTAAAGTCACTTTTACAGAAGACATAACAGTTTTATTATGTAGGAATATAAGCAACCTGATCTTGAGCTAAACGCCACCGTTACTGACATGTGTTGCTGGATTTGATGCGCAGATCCTGGAGGGTATGCCCGTGACAGACGAGGTGGAGGAGCTCTTACGCGTCCTCGGCCCCTTCTACGAGCTGATTGAGGAGAAGAAAAAGATCACGCAGATATCAGACCTGAGCACAGGTGGGGTTTTATTCAGCAGGTGTAACTCTGCCACCTTTCACTTTGTTTGTGATGTCAAAAAATCAGCATGTGGAGCTTAACCCTTTTTATAATTTGCCTCTTGTCCGATGCTCAGCCCGTTTGACAATGTTTGCTAGGCAACTGGAAGGCAAGTACATGACTGTGTAGATATTTGATTCTGGTGGTATAGTTTAGTATTTGTCTGGTGTTGTAGCTCAGTTGCTTTTAGTGCTTATTAGCAGTCATGTCACGCATGCTGAATTGGTGGTGCAGAACATGTGGCTTAGCACATTTATTTCTTTTGCTATCAGAAATAGACTCCTTCATTTGAGACGGATAAATCCAAACTTTATCTGTGTCGAGTTACTGAAAATTGTATCCTCGCACATGAGGATTCAGTTCGGCTCCAAACAGCCATTCACTTAGTTGAGTTTAAATTTGTCTCTCTCAGCCTCACGTGAACAGTTTGTTTTGGTTTAAACATTAAGTAGAGAAAGTGTTATTAGCCTTATTTATTAAAGGAAGCTTTGTTTTTTGGTGTTTGTGATAATATCCGTTTTGTTGCACAGGGTTTGGCACAATGCTGAATTCAGTGCCGTCGAAGAGCGTCGCAAAGAGCATCATCAGGACGATGGAAATGAACGGCACTCTGGAGACTCGTCCTGCCAGGCTCAAACCAAAGGAAGCGGGGGAACTGTCAGAGGAGGAGGCGCAAGAGGAGGAGGAGGAGGAAGAAGAGGAAGAAGAAGAAGAAGAAGAAGAAGAAGAAGTGATACGGGACGTCAGAAAAGGTAACAAAGTTTTATAAGATTGTGTCAGAAAATGTAGTCAGAAAAACAATGAGTTGACACATCGTTTGGATTTTATTTCAGACAAGAAATCTGCAGCTTCACAGCCAAAGAAGAAGAGTTCAGGCAGGAGACACAAAGTGCCCCTGTCCAATGGTAAAGTGGCTAACGGGGTCACCCATCTGACCAACGGGAGTCACTCCAGGGCTGCACTGAACAGTGAGGACTCCCAGGAGGGTTCAGTAGGTGAGCCTCTGCTCAACGGTCACCACACAGGTGAGGAACACCGAGTTCCACGACAGCATGTTCTGGTTAAGATGTTGTGAATGTCCCGTTCTGCTTTGACTCACAATGTGTCCATGAAATGTTTCAAAATGGTTACTGAGGACTCTGTACTCACCTCACCCGCCGCCTCGTGTATCAGTGCACCATGTGATCAGATAATCTGCTAAGCTTCACTCCCAGAGCTGCGGCAACTCTGCAGACACCGAATCTTAACACTTTACACATCAGCTGCTCCTGGGACAGATTTAACGGACTAAATTAATGGCTCTGTTGAAATGGCGCTCAAAGCCCCCAAATTAAGTGAACGCTGCCTTCCTCCGTGTCACTCTGTTAATTACAGTGCAGTTTGCTCTACATGACTATGCGGGGTGAGTCTGAGCTTTTTTTCCCCCTTTTTTGTGCCCTTTGTACTGATCTCAGATCCCAGTGTAGATGTGTCTGGTCCCAGTCACCTGGCCAGTGACTCAGACAGCGAAGTTTACTGTGATTCTGTGGACCAGTTCGGCCAGGAAGAGGCGAGTAACAACTTAAACCCGCTTGTTTAGCACGGTGTTTGTAGCTCTTGGTCCACCGTGGATTCATTTTAACGTGCTTCTTCTCCAGAGCTCCGAGCATAACCGCTCTTTGGACGACCTGGATGAAGAGGAGAACCACGTCCTGCCACCTCTGGAGGAGCCACAGGCAATGCAGGAGCTCCAGGAGGATGTGGATGGGCCACCGCAGGTCATCAGGTGTGGAGGAGAAGATGGAGAGAACGGTGGAACGATGTCGCAGAGACAGAGAGTGAATGCAGACATGCAGGACAGCTCTGTGGCCAGAAGAGGAAGGGGTAAGGCTGTCCTTATAGGGCATCTATACTCTGAGAACCTTGGTGTTTTTGTAGTCTACACAGATGACATTGTGAAGAGGGCAGCTGGGTATAATTTCATTTTTGGCTTTTTTTGGTTTCATATTCTGTTTTATTAATTAGAATTTAACAGGAAAACCTCAATTACACGACTCCAGAGCTTAATATCGACCCCAACAAAGGATGCAGCTGCACTCCAGATAGTGTTTTTTGAGATTTTTATGCCTTCAGTCTTATAAACAAAATCTTTATCAGGCTGTAGTCCATTTACATCTATTTTACACTTGCAATGGAGGCCTGGAAATCTGATGGGTTGATTGCTGCGACATATTTCAGCCTTGGCCGACTTGTCACAGAGGGGACTTGTTGATCACGATGCTTGCAGTGTAAATTAGTGATTTTGCGATAATTGTCCCAATGAAGTAGCCCTGTGTGTCAAAAAAAGCTGAAACATTTAGTCGATTCAGCGATTTGTCGATCTTCGGAAAATGAATCTGCAACTATTTTGATAATTGGTCGTTTCAGTGTCATTTTTCAAGCAAAAGTGCTAAACCATCTCTTATTTCAACTTCTCAAATGGGAGGATTTGCTGCTTTTCTTTGTCATATATGATAGTAAACTGAATATCTTTGGGTTTTGGACTGTTGGTCAGATAAAACAAGGAAATTGAAGACACCATCTTGGGCTCTGGCATTTTTACTATTTTCTGACCTTATAAGGGCAAAAAGACAAATCAATTAACTACTTAAATAATTAGCAGCCTTGCAGCCTGTCAAATGTACGTTATTTGCCACTGACACATACACTTTGTTGTTTCTGATGTAGGCATTGTGTGAACATGTATTAATGGTTAATCATTTCTGTGTTTTCAGGCTCCAGGTCTCCAGGCCTCGGATCTGGATCTCTGGTGCCCATGCACGGTGGTGGAGATGGGGACGGGGGCCGCCGGGGAGGGGCAGTGACGCCCCGAGGGAGCCTGAATGAGCAGATAGTCGTGGCGTTGGCTAGACTGCAGGAGGACATGCAGAGCGTCCTGGAGAGGCTGCACACGCTGGAGGCTCTTTCTGCCAGCCAGGTCAGATCAGTCCGTCCTCTCATTCGTCTTCAGAAAGAAGAGTTGCATGAAAGGAATGATGGTCCTTAAAACAGCATATTTGTTAGATGATGATATCAGAGACACCAAGGGGATCCAGCTGGTTGTGTTCCAGTGCAAATATGGTTGGATTCACACAAAATTGTGAACCGCTTTTAACCACTTGGGACTACTTTTTCTGTTTAAATAGCAAGTGGAGGGAAATAGAAGGGGGGTACAGGTGAAAATTAACTTGCAGTGCATGTATACATGATTGCTTTGGTGAAATAATAGAAAAACTGACTTGGCTGCATCAGATATATTGAGTCAACAATTTGTAATTTTTAAAAACGTGTTAATCTGACTGTATTTTAATACTCAATACAACTTTTTATTAAAGGGCGTTAGAACTGCTGCAGTTCAAATGTTTTCACTTTCGCATAATTTTGAATGTCTATATTGCCATTTATAATAGAGTAACAGTGAAATAGACGCGTATCATTTTGGTGTACACATTTATAGATATTACAATGAACTGCCAATCTATAAAAAATGCTCGGCTCGTTCTAATAATATTGCCATAAGTTAATCATGAATATGCTCGTTGGGTGTTTTTATACATTTTGTAATTGGTATATATTATTATTATATATTAGAAATATTAGAAATTAGAAATGCACGCTAGTATAAGGAATTTAATTTCTGTCTAAAAATGTCCCACGTAGAAGTTGTAAGTTTAATGTAGAGATTATAATATCTTTGAATCAATATGACGTGATCAAAATCTAACCACATGTGAAGATCATTTCCATATATAGACTGTGACTAATAAACTTAACACAGCGGTTCAACAGTACATTGTGTATAAATTAAGATTTCAGCGTGTAGATGAGGCTTCTAGGGGTTTGTATTGTAAACAACACTCTGAAGGCAGATCATCATTGAAACATTCATATGTTGATGGTATTGACTTTTTCCTTTGACTAAAAGTTAATGGACTGCTTTTCTTCCTCTCTGCAGGCAAGATCAATGTCTTTGTCTCCAACTTATGCATCAACCCCAGTGAATAAGAAGAGTCGGGTAAACAGTTTAAAAGACGTCACACTGTTTTGTTTTCAGTGATTTAAACATATCTTTGACCACTCTGATGAGCCACAGTTTCATTTGAATTAAAGCTGATTGTTATTGTTGTTTATTTAATTTGCCTAGAAACCATCCTGGTGGCCTTTTGACATTTCTCCGACCAGTTTGGCCTTTGCTATAATATGGCCATTTGTGGTACAGTGGCTTATCCGACTATTCCTGCAGAGGAGGAGAAGGTATTCATTTACAGCTGAATATCAACTTGAATATGAAATTTAAATTTGTATGCAATACCCAATTTAACTGCTTAATTTTCTCCTTCTTTAACAGACAAATCAACTGAACCTGCTCCCACCCGAACACCCATGGGCATAGACGATAAAGAAGAGTCCTCTAAATGTCTTTGGTTGGGTTGCTAATGGCTGTAACTCCCCCCTGCTTAGACCCACAGGCCAGTAATTTGCTTTTGCACTATGAAGAAGGCACCTAGAGTAACGAGTGAGAGGAAGAAGACCTCTCGAGTGTGTTGTACTGCGGATGTGGAATCAAATAGAAACATGAATGTATGGGCCTGTGATTATACGACCTTTTCAGGATGATACCACTGTACTGGAATCTTAATCTCTGTCAGAAATGGTTTGTGTTGCGAGGGGGAACTCGGAGCTGGGATGTTGTCGGCGTGTTTATGAACCAACTACAGTAGCTTCTCAATTATTCCCATAACTAAGGCTTTTTGCACAAAAAATGGGCCCCGATACTTAGTTGTTTTGAGCATAATGCTTCATGTGTTGATACATTTTCACAATTCACTTTCATTAGTTGCCCAGGCAATGCTGCTACAATAAAATGTTGTAATAACTGTTTAGAAGGGAGGATTGAATGTAATAATATATCGATTTGTGAGATTCTTTTAAATTTTTGAGAATAAGTTAATATTTATTGCTTTTAGCAACAGGTAGGTAAGGCTGGCCGGATTGCAGCTGTATAAGTGAGGTTTATGTTTAAAGTGACTGCTAAATGTCGTGTATAGGTTAGACAAGGTTCAAATCACCTGTCCTACTGCATATCAGTCTGTGTTTTACGTCCAAGTGGTCTCCACAAATAGAAGAAGTGCCTCAACATCATAAGGTACATTCATACTGTAGGTGGCATTATGATTTCTCACATTCACATGTTGTAGCATACCTGTTCCAGTGCTGGACCAAATGATCATTAATCGTACTACCTAGTGAGCCATGAGGTGGTGAGGATCTCCCATCTGACAACCTGATTTTCCAGCTATCTGATCATTAATGCGTTACCCTTGTCACCGTCTATGTTGTTTACGTTGTCACGTTTTTCTATATTGTATGATTTTAATGTGCGATGTAATAATGTTTGTACGAATATTGTGGAAAGATTTTGTGTGACAGTAATCAGAAATTGTTTGCAACGCAGTGAGATCTATACAAATTGTATACAATAGCTGTACAGTTCAGATTAAAATGCAGTATTTTAATTGCATTCCCATGAATTATTAATATAGAATACTATATCATATTTACAAAAGGTTTGCATCTGCAATAGCACTAATCTTTCCAGAGCCATTATGTTTTAATAAAAAAAAAAGTATTGAGTTTACCTTTCTACTGAAATGTGCTAAGGCTTTCTCACCCTCTCTGCCTGTGGATGGAGTGGTGTCTGCATGTGATAATCTAAGCCTCAAATAAAGTTTTCATAAAGCATTTTAATTTGTCCAGATTACTTCAAATCAATTGTTTGACATTTTGGGAAATATGTTTGTTTTCATCCTGAGAGTTGGATTAGAATTAACACTTTCATGTCTGTACAGTGCTAGCAGACAGTTGGCTCAAAGCTGGAAACGGGGAGAAACAGCTAGCATGGCTCTATGAAAACGTGACAAAAATTGCACCCGGATAAAAAAAAAATAGTCCCGCACAAAACCACCATAAACCACAATTTATCATTTTTACACTAAAATGTTTGTACATGTCTGTAGCCTCATGTTTGTGCAATCGCTCTTCTCGTCTAACTTTCGGCAATAAAGCAAATTATTTCCCAAACTATCTTCTAAACATGCATAATTTAGATTCACGTTTTATCTAAATTTTGTCATCGTGATGTTTGATAATTTACCAGAAAAGGTACAAAGTACATCATGTTACAAACAGATTTTATTTGTATTTTACTTTTTTCTTAGAGTGAACAAGATAATATTTCACAAGCAGCCGGGAGCCAAGTGAACGTATCTAAAAAAAAAACCTAGTAGTGTGGAAAATGGACACGAGACACCACATCAAAATTACAAATACAAATGACATAAAAGCAGCAAAAAAAACTGTTAGAATACAAAGTACCTACTCCCGTCTTAAAAAATTAAACATTATTGACAAGATTTACATATAAAATACAGTATTCACGAATATATTAGCATGTTTTTCTTCAATAATGTTGTACCCCTCAAAGAGAAATTCAGGGGGCCCGCCCACCCAGTCTACTAACAGCAGGGGAACATTACAATGATGAACAGTGCAGCAAAAAATGGAGCGTATCGGCATGAAAAGTTAACATCAGGCAGTAAGTGCCACATTTACATGAACTTACGTACAGTTATTTTGTGTTTAATCGATATAACACCATAACAACACAGGAATCAAACCTATTATAAGGAAAAGCAGTAGCAAATCATATTTTGCTAGTAGAAGAACCCAACATTTAAGAGAAAACTATATAATACCTTTAAAACGAAGTTTATGCAACTCATACTCATAACTACAGTAACTGAGCAGTCAACAGATTCAGCTTTTTCCTGGCTCTTATGACCGGTGATTGCACATTGGTAAAATGTTTTTAAAAAAAATATTACAACCTTGAACAGAGAAACAGAACCCACATCATTACTGTGTATTCATTCGTATAATGGATCTGATTTTGGGAGTTTTTCCACAATGAAAGAAAGTAATTCACCAACACGCACGACACTCTCCCTTCACAAACAGCCCAAATGTGTCGACTGCTGCTTTAATTAAACTGTTGATGTTTGTAACTCTATAGACTGAAGCCGGACACGGCGATGTGCTGAGCGTTGTTTCTTGCCTCAAAGTACGAGGTGTCTGTTTCGTCCTCTGGCTGAGGTATGAAAGACATCGGCTGGTTCTGCAGGTTGTCCCAGTCCAGGCCCTCAAACAGGGCGTGGCGCTTGAGTTCTGGTGGTTGTTCAGACAAAAAGATCAGATCGCACTTCCTATTTGACTTTTAAGTGTCCTACAATTAGATTTTTGGGATACATCGTTTTATCATGAGATAACTCCCTGTTTACAGCTACTTAAAAAGACTCAATCCTTCATTTATTTCCATGGAAATTGAGCAAAGTTCTCATACATCATTTAAAAAATAGTCAAAAATTGAAACATAGGCCTACTGTGTTTATAAACATTACTAATGTTAAAAAAATATATATTTAACAGCTTCAGAAAAATCTGAGAACTTGGATTTAGTTGTAGTGTACTCTATATTATCAGATATATTTTAAAGGCATAACGAGTAGGATTTTTCCGAAAAAATTATATATAGACTCAAACAAAAATAATCCCTCTCAATCATGATTTATGACCCACTAGAAGTGTGTGGCGGTGTCTGTATCTGCAGAGACCCTGCCCTCTGCCTGTATTTTCTTATTTTGCTGTGTTTGGGATGTTACTGGGCGTCAGCCTTTGGCCTGTGGTGTGTAGCCCCCAGCCAATAACAGCGCGCAGGGTGTGAGGGGTGGGACTCTATAAAACCGTAGCGACCAGTGGGGTGTACTACGAAGCAAGTCCGACAGGGCCAGGCTTTCTTTGCGTTAGCTGGCTCGACAAAGCCTAAAACCCCAATCAGAGATAACGGGTATCACGACGGTGGTTAACCCAGGCTTTCTTCTTCAGACTCTGTGCGCGTTCCCATAAAAGGGGGCGTTTGGTGCGTCATTTGACTCTTCTTCTGCACAAAATGGAGCAATCGCGTGCCGCCTACTTCAGTCAAAAGGAACAGGTTGTTATAATGGAGAGATATGAAGAATATATATATATATATATATATAAAAAAATGCAAATAAGGCAAGTTAACGTAAATTAATATATTTATTTTACCACTCAGTGCACTCTCAACGCCTCATGTTTATTACTAACGAGACATCAGAGCTTGATACAGCATATTTAAACACTATTCTCAAGAACTGCATTTAGTTCTGACACTGGCGCATAATGAAGGATACGTGGAAATCACTTAAGTTTTTGGTCAAATGAATCAAGTGAAATGAATTTTATTGTTTGAATATTATCTGTGATACATACCAATAGACTAATTTTGTAATCGGTGTTCTATTAGCTGCGGTACGAACAGTGCAAAACGGACTTGGTAGCAAATCAGGACATCGTGACATTGAAAACTCTGGCTTTAGGCTCAACATACCTCGCTAACCCATTAATCTCGCTTCGTAGTACACCCCTCAGGTGCCAGATCGTAAGCATGTGGGACCACCAGGAGCGTGTGCGCTTTGAGCCGGGGAGGAGGGGCCAACTTTGAATGCTGCGTTTACAAACAGCAACCAACAAATCCTACTCGTTATACCTTACCTAAGTAGTAAGTACTCGCTTTATTAACAGCATTTCGAGGACCAAAGGTGTTTTAAATTTTGAAAAAATAAATTAAACAGTGGTCCTCACCCTTTAGACCAGCTCGTTTTGTCATGTCCATCGTCAGGAGGATTTCAATCGCATTCCTTGAGTTTACAGACAGTTCCTCCTCTTCCTCAGGCCAGGGAATATCTAAAATTATTGACAGCGAGGTGGTAAAAGAAGCAACAAAAGCATGTTGTTAACGTTATCAATTCATGTGTTTCAACTAAAACTGTCAAACAATAGATATGAATATGTTGGCATGTTGATCATCAAATACAGCCTCTATGTCAATGACATATTCTACAGCATTTTGTGGTTTAGGTTTGGAAGCTCCTGTTAAACACCCACCTCTGTTGAGAATATTCTGGAAGACCAGCTGAGGCGTCTCGTCATTGAAAGGAGGCACACCTGTGAGGAACTCGAAAAGACACACGCCTAGCGCCCACCAATCCACCATGAAGTCTGGATGGGGGGGGCAAAGAAAAGTCACATTTCATACAGCTGCTGGCTTGAAACACCACCTGTAATTCCTGTTAGAGTGTGCTCTGATTGTACTGCGGTGGCAGAAGCAGGGACTAAGTTAGACTGAGGATGAAGGGATTGAACTTGTGGGTATAAACTTTCACATTCCTTCATTCACACATGGGAGACTCACTGAAGGGAATCATTAAAAAATTACTTTACAGCAATGATTCACTTTGATGGGACACGTTTTAACAAGCAAATCTCCTTTCAGGACATATCTGTAATTATAAACCACGCAAATCCAATAAAAATTCAACATCTAACACACGCGAACCTTGATATTTGTGTTTAACATTGTAGTTTTAAAGAAGTCATTTTGCCTCTCAATAACTGCAAGGATTTAACATAACAATTATCATAACTATCTATTGTTGAGTTAAGAAAAAGGCTTGACAGCAGAATCATTCATGTCACAGACCGACTGTTTATGAATCCAAATAGCAACAATCAAGCTACAAAATGGCATTATGCAACTGACAGGAAATATTGTCAGAGTGTCAACATTTGATGAATAACAGCATGTCAGATCAATAGGCTATTATTAGATGACATTTTGCATGTCAGTTGCCAAATGTCAAAAATAAAGCCAGCACCACAGCACATTAACTATGTGCCAGGATTATCCCAAAATCTACAGATTTTAAGAGCAGAAAAGCCCCTTTTGTCCAGTTCAAAGCACATCAGCCTCAACACATCTGATTTCCCAACTGTTAACAATGGTGTTAGTTTAATGTTAGGAGACGATCCCATTTTTTTTTGCCTTTGTAATCACACATTTAAAATGCTGTCCCCTTCCCTCTGATCAGGCCCACAGTTCATTCACCAGTCCAAGGGGCAGAAACAGACCCAGTGGGGACAGGAAAATGAGGGAAGAATCAGCTCAGATCCTCTAGCGTATTAGCAGGCTGGGTGAACATGCAAGCTCGCTTGCAAAAACAGCATTATCATTATAAACTTACCACAATGACCACTTCCTGAAACTCAAAGAAAATGCCTGTCACAAGGACTACAATGTCAACCATCCAACGTCAATACCATAAGACTGTGGGCTATTTTTCTCAATGTTGTGGTGCTTGGGAGTTTGGAATTTCTGTTTCTTACCATGTGGCTTTCCCAAAAGAAGCTCTGGAGCCAAATAGTCAGGAGTTCCTAAAATGGGTGCTCCCTCAACAGGCAGCGCCCCCCTCCTGACACTCTTTGGAGTCCTGAAAGGTGTATGAGAGGTCGACATGGGCTGAGGAGTCTGATGTGAGAAGGAAATAAAAGGAAATGTGATGAATGGAAAAATGACACATGAATAAAATTGAATCGGAAACTGCATGACATGTAATCCAATACAACTGCCCTTCAATAAAGACCACGACGAATAAAGACCAACTATGATCTGAAAAATGGGATGTTGAATTGCAACTTGTCTGACACATTTCAAGCTTCACAAAGGTAGTAATTTTTGCCAGGCTGTTGTATTGGATTTCCACAGAGACCCAAAAGTCACAAAAAATATATATTTTTGAATCTTGTCTACCCAAGATAATAACTTCTGTGCACAAAATACAATCAAGACTACAAGTATACAACCATTCTCTGACACAGCGATGAGCAAAATGCCATCATCAGCATGCTAACAAACTCACATGACAATGCTAACATGCTGCTGTTTAGCCGGTATAATGTTTACCATGTTTACCATTTTAATATGCAAACATTAAATAAACATACAAACATTTGCTAATTAGCACTAACCACAAAGTACAGCTGAGGCTGATGGGAATGTTATTTGTTTTGCGGGTATCTGGTCAGAAACTACACTAAAGTATTGGACGAATACGAATTACAATTCATCCTGAAGGGGACGTGAATGGCTCTACCAAACTTCATGCCAATGCATCCAATAGTTGCCAAGACATTTCAATAAAAAACACAAATGTCAACCTCATGGTGGCGCTAGAGGAAAAGTCAGGGGATCACCAAAGTCATTAGCATTCATTAACTGGGGATCCTATAGATGTTCAGATATTTCTGTTTGAACCAAAGTGGTGGACCGACAGATCAACGGGCCGACATCGTGAATTGTGTGCTTGTATGCTTACCTGATAGAGAGAGCTGTTGGAGCTGGGTCTCTTCTGCACTGGTGTAGCAGTGCCCGATGCAGAGTGATAAGAAGCTGTTGTGGACACGTCCATAGCCTCAATAGACCCGATGCTAAGTCGGGACATGTTGGAGCGGTTGATGGAGCTACAGTAGCTACGGAAAGCTACAACATTTCGCGGCTTGAGGAATGAGGGGGACTGTGCAACACTGCAGGCCAGATCGGGGAGCCGGTTAAGAAAGGAACACTGAGATTCACCTCTCCGGCCAAAGTTACCAAGTTTTGGTGTTTCAGTAGTAACAGCAGATGGAGTTTGTGGTTCAGTGATGGATGTGTCTTTATTCTCCTCCTGCTCCTCAGATGATGGTGAATTCCTGTTTTTGGAACCTTTGTTCAGCTTGAGAGATGCATGGCTGTCAATAGTGAGAGACGTTTCATGCATGGACCCATCAGAGTCAAGACTCAAGCTCCTGCAAATGTCGCTGTTCCCAGCGAGCGGTGATGTGAAACTTGAATGTGACAAGTCTTTGGCTCCGTCTTCAAACACGTCCTCTGTTGGCTCCTCCAGTTCACAAAACAGACTCTTGGCCACAGTAATGGGACTGGAGCGGTTTGGCATCCGGTCTTCAGCTAACCCAATCCCCTCAGTGGAAGCCATGAAGTCACCTATTTGGATGGTGGAAAATGTTCCAGTCAGGCCAGTGTGAAACCTCGCGGCCTCCTCTGGAATCTCGTAGCATCTCTTATAGTGTGCGTTACTCCTCTTGGCTTGGATCTCCGGCAGCTCGGGACTTCTCTCGACATCAGAAAACGTTCTCTTTACTGATGAGGCTGACAGACCGAGATCATCCCGAGCAGTGGAAACAGACCCCAGTTTGTTGGTGTGAGGCCTCTTTTTTGCAAGGTGGTCTGGATTTGACTCATTTGACAGATTGCTGGTGGCCTTGGCAGAGAAGCCAAAGGTGCCCGGTTTTGTGGGCGCACAGTCCTGTTCAGACCCTTTGGACTCAGAGAGCCCTCTCCCCTTCTGTTCATTAGTATGCTCATTTTCTTTCTGAAGAAGAAACATAAAAGGAAAATTAATGTCACAGCAAGAAATGAACCAATCTGAAGGACCAGTATAGGAACTGGTGAAGGCATATGTCTAATAATCAGCATTAAGCCAATCAAATTCCAATCCTTTGTTAATTGTATCCCCTTACATCTACAGCAGCTGTTGTGTGTCAGTACGGATATGAATCATAAGAGATCTAAAATGTCTGCAATGGGGAACTATTTTAAACTAGAAAAGAAGCATGACTTTGTATTCACAGATCTATAATATTAAATCAGGATTTGGGGGCAACAAAGTTGGTCAGCACACCCCTAATGAAAACATAACATTGTTTAATATGTCATAAATTACATACAGTTTTAGGTTTACAATCACTGACCTCCTCACACTCCCACAGTGGACTGATGCCACCTTCAGTGTCTGTAGTGCTGCCTGCGCTCATTGTCTCAAACCTCTTCCTGGTCTTCAGCAGCGTGGGAGTCAGATTTTTAGCCAGGTTATGGGGACTAAACACAGTGTGGTTTGGTCCTATGGGGACAACACAGTTCATGTATTTGACACACAGTTTAACTGACAAAATCTCACAAGAAAGCTACACTACGCACCAGCTTTTTTTTATATATAAATGATTTAACAGTCCTTGCATAAACAAACAGTCATTCCACAAGGTCAATGAATGATAAACGAAAAAGTCAAGAGGATATCTCTCAGATATCTAACTAAATGACATACCCATTTTCCAAGGATAGCGAGTTGGAGAGTACAGCTGATCTTTTTTCCTCATCAAAGGAGAACCAAGAGAGTTATTCTTCTGTCTTATTTTGCCACAGGACATGGGACTGGACACGGCAGATGCGCTGCAGTGACGCTTACCTTCTGCTGCAGGTGTATTCTGGGTTTAAAATAATAAAATGAAGGAAGAGTCATTATGCAACACAAACTATGCATGAAGCATGCAAATAGGAAAGTGTATAAATTCACTTACAAATCCAAGGGAGCTGATTAAGGAGAGGACTTGACCTGGGGTGCGGAAGTAGTCTTTTTTGGGCTTAGCCAAGGATGGAGTAGTAAGGATATCCGTCAGACTCAGCTCTAGATATAGAGAGAACAAAGAGAAAGGAAAGGTTACTAACATTACTAGTGGTGATGGTGACAATTTGTTCAAGTGTCAAGCTGATGGGACTTCATACCTCTGTCAAGCTTGACTTTAGAAAGGCCGAAGTCTGTTAGTTTGATGTGACCTTCGTTGGATATAAGCATGTTGTCTGGCTTCAAGTCCCTAAAAAGTTTTAATTCAGGTAAATTCCAGGTCACACAATAAATCTCACCCAAAAAACAATAAATCAGTTATTTTACACATTTAACGACACATAAAGAAACAGTATCAAAGTACCTGTGGATAATACCATGACGATGGAGGTAGTCCAAAGCCAGTGCAACCTCTGAAATGTATTTTACAGACATATCCTGGTCGAAATACCCATAGATGTGAAGCAGAGATTTGACATCTCCACCAATGAGGTACTCCATTACCTGTAAGCAACATGAAAATAAACATTTAACAACAGCTAGTGGAAGAAGTACTCAGATCCTCTACTTAAGTAAAAGTAGAAATACCCTGGTCTAAAAACACTCCATTGCAAGTAAAAGTCCTGTAGTCAAAATGTTACTTCAGTAAAAGTATTATCAGTAAAATGTACTTGAAGTAAAAGTACTCATTATGCAGAATGGCTCTTTTCACAGTGTTATACTATTATAGATATTATATTATTCTGTTTTTATCACTAACAAATACATGTAGGAGCATTTTAATGTTGTAGTTCATCAATGTGGGGCCAATTTGAGATACTTTGTGTACTACTGGGTAAATTAGTAGCAAAGTACTGCATCATATCATTATGTGAAAAGTAACTACTGTAGTAACTATAAGTGTCAAATAAATATAGTGGAGTAAAAAGTACAGTATTTCCCTCTGAAATGTAGTGGAGTAGAAAAGGGCTGCATCTAATGATTATTATCGATTAATCTGCCGATTATTTTCTCAACTAATCGATTAATTGTTTGGTCTATAAAACATTAGAAAACAGTGAAAAATGCCCATCACAGTATGTGATGACCTCATCAAATGTCTTGGTTTGTCCGACCAATAGACCAAGAAAAATGGCAAATATTCACATTTGAGAACCTGGAACAATCAAATTTTTGGAATTAAGTAAGTTAAGTGATTAGTCAATTATCAAAACAGTTGCGATTAGTTTTCTGTCGATCGACTAATCCATTAATCGACTAATCGTTGCAGCTCTAGAGTAGAAGTATCAAGTAGCATTCAATCGAAATACTCAAATAAAGTACAAGTATGTCAAAATTGTACTTAAATACAGTACTTGAACTTGTACTTAGTTACCTCTGCATACAAATAATACTTCTCAAAGTAACTGCTGTAAATAAGTTTTGAGAAGAGCTGCAACGATTAGTAGATTAATCAATTAGTTGTCAACTATTAAATTAATCAACTATTTTGATAATCGATTAATTGTTTTGAGTCATTTTTTAAGAAAAAGTGTCCATATTCTCAAATATGAATATATTCTGGTTTCTTTAGTCCTCTATGACAGGAAACTGAATATCTTTGGCTTGTGGACAAAACAAGACATTTGAGGACGTCACCTTGGGCTTTGAGAAACAGTGACCAACAAACAACTAATCGATAATGAAAATAATCGTTAGTTGCAGCCCTAGTTTTGTGCATTGTGCCACTAAGTGTTAACTTACCAGATAGATCTTGGTGGCTGTCTGAAGGGAGTAAAACAGGTGAACCACGAAGGGGCTTTTGCTCAAAGCCAGTGCATCTCTCTCTGCCTTCATCTGGCCCGTCATATTTTTATCCACCATGTCTGCTTTCTTCATCACCTTTAGAGGGAAAAAAAGAGTATTTTCAACTAAAATAAGTCTTACTCAATTATTCAAAGTTGTGAAAGAGGAAACAGACTCACCTTAATGGCATATAATCGCGCATTGCACTTCTTCCGTGCAAGGTAGACCTTCCCAAAGGCACCGCGGCTGATGGGCTTCAAAACGATGAAATCCTCGATCGAAGGCGGTTTAGGAACATCCACCGACTTGTCGGGCTTTTCATCTGCGTCCATGTTAGTACTAGTTTTCAAATGATGGGGCTGGGTTGTGTCTGTAACAGCCAGCTAACTAGCTCGGAGTAAACACTCGCATGACAAAACAACAATCTCTGGTTTGTTTTGAAATTTTGAATTCCGCTGCTCTTTCGCGGGGTCCTTGGGCGTCCGTTTTGCTAAGCTGTACAAGCAAGTGCCTGTCAGTAAAGCATGAAATGCTCTCGATGTGTGCAGTAATTAAGTGTTAGTTATTAATTTTAGCTGTAAACTGTCACGTATATTATCATTTGTCAAGATAAAACAGCTAATGGAACAACATTTATATTTTTGATATTTTAATTTTGATCAGGCAGTACGGATCAGACATGAGAAGTAAATATATAGATATAATAATAATAACAGCCTGGCTTTTTTTTCCCGTAAGGCACATAAGAGGAAAATGTAAATAAAGTCATATACTGTTTAAGCATTTTTAATCTGATTTTAATACACTTGCGGTTTGAGTTCATCAAGTGATGTAATGATGCAAGCTGCACCCGGTAGTAATTCGACCTGACGTCATTTTGTAGTCCATTTGACCTCAGATGCCGGAGAATCCATTTGCTGTTATAAGCTAAGCTGCTGAAAGTTGTGTAACAAGGAAAACAAAAGGACACGGCTCCCGGGAGGACATCCAAGTCTTATAGAGGGTCTCTCCTCGTACAGCAACCCTCCAAGTCCTGATTTTGAACCATCATTCGGCAAAAATGTTTTCACTGTCAACGTCGTTTCAGCCACAGCAGGTAAGCCGACAGCTTTTTGATTCAAGCTAGCTCATGTTTCCTCTCCTGACAGCGTGTCTGTCTTTTAGTTATAATGTTAATGTTTATGTTTGGACTGTTATGGACGTTATAAAAGGCTCTGTCTATTGTTATTTAAGTCATGTCTTCTCTTACGGACAATGACAACTTAGCTCGGCTAATGTTAGCATTAACAAGTCAACTGTTCTCCGTATTCAGCCCACGCTTACGTCACGTTGTCTTAGTGAGCTATTTCAAAGCAGAGAGCCACGAGACGCTTTGTACGTGCGGTTTCGGGTATGACTTAATCACCTGATGTGTCTGAGAACAGGTGGATTTAAATTAAATTAAAGGGCGCTAACTTAATGGCCAAAGAGTTGAGGTTACATAACTCACGGACATCTGACGTATGGGGGCCATACTGCTCTCTGTTTGAATAACACTGACATAACAGTCCTGCCCCGCAGTCCTGTCCGGAAGATTCACCTTAAATCCAGCAAAACTGACATAGTTTTGTTGTTTTTTTACTTTTTATTTATTTTATTTATCCATACATTCCGTCATTTAGTAAATAGACATCTCCCCATTCTCTTATATATCTTTACATATGAATTTCATGGAATAGAGACATATGAATAAGAAACAACAACAAACCTGATATAACTGAAGAAAATACCAAACAGACAATAAAATAATAATAATAATAATGATAAAAAACAGGAGGCTGTCTATGTTTTGGCTCTTTGTTTCTGACGTGGCTAATATCCATGGTGACCATATGTTCGTAAAAATGTCCATTTTCAGCTGTATTTTATCTGTGACCTTTTTCATAATGAACACCTCATTCACCTTTTGTTGCCATTGTTTTACGCTTGGGGGTTGTAGCTGCAACCATAGGATTCTAACAACTAACGATTATTTTCATTAGCGATTAATCTGTTGATCATTTTCTCGATTAATCAATGAGTTGTTTGGTCCATAAAATGTCAGAAAATGGTGAAAAATGTTGATCACTGTGTCCCAAAGCCCAAGGTGACGTCCTCAAATGTCTTGTTTTGTCCACAACCCGAAGATATTCAGTTTACTGTCACAGAGGACTAAAGAAACCAGAAAATATTCACATTTGAGAAGCCGAAATCAGAAAATTTGGACACTTTTTCTTAAAAAGTGACTCAGAACGATTAATCGATTATCAAAATAGTTACCAATTACGTTAATAGTTGACAACTAATTGATTAATCAACTAATCATTGCAGCTCTAGTTTTTTTGGCTATTGAAAATAGGGACCTTAATAAATATATTTTCTTTTTCACCATTTGATTTCCTGAGGGGAAGCCTAAGATGAATAACTTTGGGTCAAAGTTTAATTTTGTATCCAAGATTAGTCCTATTTCCTTTTTAACGTCCTCCCAGTACCCCTGCAGATTTGGACAGGCCTATAATATATGTGAGAGGTCTCCATGGTGACCACAACCCCTCCAACATAATCCTGAAGATTTTCCTTGTTTAGCCATTATAGCTGGAGTTCTGAAACTGAAAAACTGAAATAGTTTTATAAACAATAATTTGTGTGAGTGTTTTACAACGGAAGATTATACATGTCAGCATGTGTTGAAAGACTGTTCTTGTGTTTGTGTGTCTGCCAGATGATACTGCCCCTCAGCCAGCTCATCAATGCCCTCCACTCTCTGAAGAACTCAGCCACAGCTTCAGTCCAGACCCTGCACAAAGACTTCATTCCAGAGCACAGCTCATATCTAAGAGAGGTGAGGTGGACACCACGGATACGTGTCATGATTACATACAGTAAATAATCATCAGTGACTTTGGTCTGAACTTGAATGTCTTCACATACACTGATTTTTTTTTAAAACTTTGTTCATAACGCTGAACAAGACATAAGAAAAAACTCTTACTGAACAGTGGTTACACTGGGCGACCTACATTAAACAATAGATCTTTATCCAAACAATAACATCATCAACTCTTTTCTGGAGGCTTACACTGTGATCAAACACATCAAGCAAGACAAATCCCTCATGAGTGGACTTCTCTTTATCTTTACTACAGATGCTTTAAATATGCTTTTCGTCATTCATCCAAAAAAGTTTTCCTGTAGAAAAAAAACCCATTGTAATTAACATAAAGGGAGCATCTCTGTCTTCAACAGGAGCAACAGGAATCTGTGTCTGTCTGTCTGTCCTTCGATTATCTCGACAACTGCTCATCCGATCGACTTCACACTTGGCGGGCGTGTTGCTGAGGACGTGGTGAAGTGCAGTGTCGAGTGTGAAGTTGTTTGGATGAGCGGTTCTCGAGAAAGCTGCAAGCAGCAATACCGGAGGCTGAGCAATCGGCCCGTTCCACACAGACACACTTTGAACGGGCACTGCACTAGTTTATCTTAAACATGCAGTAATAACCATATGCTGTAATCATTATGCTTTAAAAATGCATACTTCAGTGTTTTACAATTTTACACTAGCCAAGAAATTCTTAAGCTTCTTAAGCCTACCAGTACCTGACAAGTTGTATGGCTATTTCATGTTCCAACAAATTATTTTGAAGGTCCCAGAGAACTGAATCAGGTGCAATATATCTTTCAATGTGTTAATTCCGCATCTCCCTGAAACGTATGTCTAAAACGTTTTGGGTTTTTTTAAAGGCTCTTAAGAGCCACATACCACACGTGGGTCATTATTTCCATAATAATTGTCTTAAAAAGGTGTAGATAACCTACATTTGCTGTCCTTTCCTCATAGCCCAATGCGAGTCTGAGGGATCTTGGCCTGTCAGAGATCAGGGTGAGTCAGCTGGATGAGCTGGTCAGCAGGTTGCTGCCTACACCGGGACCGGAAGAGCCTCCCGCTGTTCCCTCGATATGGAGGACGAGTCACGTGTCTGCAGACAGCTTCTTTCACAACAAGCATGGTGAGCAGCTCAGGCCGTTGAGCCGAAAGGCGACCCAGCTTTATTGTTTTCTAAGAAAATGGCCCAAAGCTTACTTTATCAAAAGCTGTCGTATCTAAGTAAACTAATTTTACACATTTGTGGATGTATCATGTGAAGTGAACAAAACCTTTTGCACTTATGTCTGACAGGGTTTTCACACAGAAGGTTGGGAGTTTTTGGCTCCCCTATATTCCACAGACAATACCACAGTCCTCTAAAAGAAGTTTGCTCAGAGCTACAATTCCTGCCTGGTAAGACACTTTGAATACTTAACCTGCTGTGTGCGAGTTATCTGTGTGTATGAACGGCTTGACATTTAGGGTACTGTTTAATGTTTTTCGGTTTTCTTTGTGGGTCTCTATTTAGTATGGGTCCAGAGTCGGGGTTTCAAGACACTCAGATCAAAGACCAGACGAATGGAGTCTGGTTATGATGGCCCAGTGGAGTCTGAGCCCTACACACCAGCCTTCATGAAGGTCAGCATGTTACTGCAGAGTTCCAGCAGTTGTTAACATTGTGTCTAATGGAGTAGTTATTAAATAACGAGGGGCAGATCAAGAAGTGTAAAAGGGTTGAATTTTGAAGCTTACCGACCAACTCTCCCTCTGTTTTCCTCACAGGGATTGCTTCAGAGGGAAAAAGGACCAGAGGCGCAATCGCTGGACCAACTGCTGAAGCAAAGGAACCTTCCAGAGAACCAGCAGGAGGCTTTCAAGACGGGGTTCACTGAGGGGTTCATGAGGTCCCAGGCCTTCACTCAGAGGACACAAGGCGTGTGGCTCACTTACTTAGCCAGCAGGCACTATAATTATCGTTTAGAAAGAAGAGGAACCTTATATAATCAAAGGATTCCCTGGTAGACAGTGTGACAGTCGCACCAGGTTTTCATTAGGTGGCAGTGCTGAGTTAAAGAGAGATCATATTATTGACATAAAGGACTTATCCTTAACTTATCTTTGTTTCTGCTCTGTTTTGACAGACTCGCTGAGGAGAACCAGGTTGATCCTGTTTGTCCTCCTACTTCTTGGTATTTATGGCTTGTCAAGAACCCCGTTTCTCTCGGGTAAAGGCTCCTTTTCTGATGCTGGTTTGTTTCAGTTTTTATTCCTTCCTATGCTTGCAAATCATCTCACAGCCCTACATGCACACTGCAAATGCAGTGCAAACAAACAAAGCTTGTTAGTAAAAAGTGAGTGTTTTACTTGAGCCTGTTTTCAGCTTAAATATTTGTAATATGCTTTGTGTAGCTTTAAGTTAATACCTTACAGTATAGCTGAAGAGACATGATCTCTCCTGTGGTGTGCATGTAGAGTTTGACTGATTATTCTGCTGTACCACTCTGTAGTAATACTTCTATACTTAATACTATAAATATCTATATAAACTATGTATGTTTTCATGCCAGTGTGGGCATACTGTAATCAGCAGTTATACTGTCTGTCATTGTGAGACACTGTAAAGAAATGGGAAGTTTTTTTCTGTACTGAACCAGTTATTTTTTGATTTCACAGTGAGGTTCCGCACCACATCTGGTCTTGACTCGGCAGTCGACCCCATCCAGATGAAGAATGTGACTTTTGAGCATGTCAAAGGAGTGGAGGAGGCAAAGAATGAATTACAAGATGTTGTCGAGTTTCTCAAGAACCCCCAGAAGTTTACTGTTTTGGGTGGAAAGCTGCCTAAAGGTATTATATTTTATATTTTTTCCACATGTTCCATTTCCTCTGTATTTATCGTCCAGGAACACTAAAGCACAAAGTTTTGCAATTGGTCTTGTCCTATATTTTTTTGATACTGTTATTTTATCCTAATTTGTTTCCTCTGTTATCCTCTCAGGGATCCTCCTTGTTGGTCCACCAGGAACAGGAAAGACTCTGTTAGCACGGGCCGTGGCTGGGGAGGCCGATGTGCCTTTCTACTACGCCTCCGGATCAGAGTTTGATGAGATGTTTGTGGGTGTTGGCGCGAGCCGAATCAGGAACCTTTTCAGTAAGTTTGCTGGAAGAGAGAATATGTAAGTAATCGGGTGAGAATGCATCCAAACAACTACAATGTGTCTTTTTTTTGTGGTTTGCAGAAGAGGCAAAAGCTAATGCTCCCTGTGTCATCTTCATTGATGAGTTGGACAGTGTCGGTGGAAAGAGGATCGAGTCTCCAATGCATCCCTATTCCAGACAAACAATCAACCAGCTGCTGGCTGAAATGGACGGGTCAGTTTTGTGGCTTTGACGTTTTTAAAGCTGCACAGTGTGAATAAAATGTTGCTTTCAAGAACGTTCACTTCCTATTCTCAATGTTTTGATGTTTTACAGGTTTAAACCAAATGAAGGCGTCATCGTTGTTGGTGCTACAAACTTTGCAGAGGCTTTGGATAAGTATGTTTACATTTCGCACACACACACACCTTTTTTTCTTTTCACTAAGGCTTTAATTTGCTTACTTGCTTAATCAGCTTGAAATAAGGTCAATCCATACAGTATATAGATATAGTTCATGTATACAAAACTGTTCCAGTTTTTACTTCCCCCTCTATAACCTCTGTCCTCTGACAGATGCCTTGGGCTGTTTTATACTTGTGGCCTTGTCCTAGTTTCTGTATTTCACTGTCTGAATTGAACCATTTCAAGTACACGAATAACAAATAAAAAATAAATTAACCCCTGACCTGTTTTTATATGAACTACACAAAGACAATGACTTGAAGTCACACGGGGATTTCTGGGATTTTTTTCATGGAAAGTTAATTAAAATGAGCTACACAGTGGAAACAACTCTAAACTATTTTAAGCATTTGCTCCCGGTGTTCATTTTCCACTTGTACAACTACAGTGAATTCAAACCTTTAACTCTTTAGACTTAATTTGAGAAAAGAAAAACTCATCATATTTGATGAAAATAACAATTTTGTCACATTTTAACGCATTGTCGCATTTAACAGAAATTTAAGAATCTGTGTACTATGAATCTTAATCAAAACTACTTTGCTACTACTTTTCAGCGCTCTGGTAAGGCCAGGAAGGTTTGACATGCAGGTGACGGTCCCTCGCCCAGATGTGAAAGGACGCACTGAAATCCTCAACTGGTACCTCTCCAAGATCAAAGTGGACCCTGGTAGGTCTCAGTGTAAAATACTCAAAAATATTGAGGATATTTTTTTTAATTAATATCTCCCAAAGCAAATCTTTCAGGATATGCTTCTTACTGCACTCTTATTTGTCATTCTTATATTTTTGTTAGCATTTCAAAAACGATGTCTAACTCATGTGATATTGGTGAGAAAATCCTGCATGTTACAACCCTGGCTCACAGGAAGCAACATGAAAAAAGAAAATAAAGTTTAGTAATCCAAATTTTGGGTTTATTCGGTAAATTAAGGAAAAATAAAGAATAAACGAAGTGTGGTGTAGGGAGACTCTGCTCCTGCAGAGTGTGGGAGATGGAGGAATGCCCGTTTATAGGTGGATCAGGTGCCACTGATTGGAAAGGAGGAGTTAGTTGATTGGAGCCTCCTGAAACAAAGAACAGAAAGAAACACCACTATGGCCGTAACACCCCCTCCCATAAGAACTAGTAGTTTGTCCTACTATTGGTCCATAGCACCTTCCCCCCCTAAAAAAAGGATACCCCACAGCCAGTTAATTCAATAATTCAGGCACAAAGATCTTCCAACAACACACCTTCCCAGTGCCAATAACAAAAGTGTGCCAATACACACCACAGAAGTATCCGACCAAAGTAGTACAACTACACACAAAGTGGCAAACACAAAGCTCTCTCCACACGAAACTTCAGCTACAAAGACTAAAAACTGAAGTTATACAACAAAAGCGCTTAACACAAGAAGCACACAAATAGGTTTCCTTGAACTCAGAGACTCACTACTCACCAAATCGTCCTAAGACGTAAACAAGGAACCTAGCTACAATACGAAGCTCATACACAAAGACAATGCACATTTTGCAGAAAGATGAGCTCTCCTTATCAACAGAAACCATTTAAAGCATTCAAAGCTGTAAGCCTGTGAGAACACCTTTGATCAACACTGATCACCTTTTTAAAGGAGGCAATTTCTATTGTGTTTGTTCCTTTACAGCTGTGAACGCGGAGATTATTGCCCGGGGCACAGTGGGCTTTTCTGGGGCAGAGCTGGAGAACCTGGTCAACCAGGCAGCCCTGAAGGCAGCCGTGGACGGGAAAGAGATGGTCACATTGAAGGACCTGGAGTTCGCTAAGGACAAGATCCTCATGGGTGAATACACACAGTGTTAAGAGCTGCTCTGCATCCCCCACATCACATGAGACAGATTACGTAGACACACTCTAGTTAGCAGACAGGAAGAATGTCAACGAGCATTTACCTGAATGGGAGTTTTTGTTTTAATCACTTAAAATCCTTTTTTATTTTGTCTGTTTCATACCAGGCCCTGAGAGGAGGAGCGTTGAAATCGACAAGAAGAATAAGACCATCACAGCCTACCATGAGTCCGGCCATGCCATCGTTGCCTATTTCACCAAAGATGCAATGCCCATCAATAAGGCCACTATCATGCCCAGAGGCCCAACTCTTGGCCATGTGAGCTTTCTCAATATATCCCATACTCCTTAGCAGTAACGTTTGTGTCACTTTATATTGAAACTGAACCTAAAGCTAATTGTCCTGATCTCTGTCCTCTAGGTATCCATGCTCCCGGAGAATGACCGCTGGAGTGAGACAAGAGCCCAGCTGCTGGCTCAGATGGATGTCAGTATGGGCGGTCGAGTAGCAGAGGAGCTCATCTTTGGAGATGACTACATCACCACTGGTGCGGGAACAAGAGACCTTGATTTACTTGATGCTTGGGTGTCTTTTCAGACCCAGAAATGCTGTTAAAGATAAAATACTTAACCCATGTTTGAAAAGTTTCTCAGAGCAGTGTATGTACTGCAAATATACTTATCAATACATTTTTATCAAGTACTTTTCCTTGTATGAAACAAAGTCTTCCACAGTAAAATACTATAGCTTTTAGTATGCTTTGGTCGTTTGTAATACAGCATTAGTTTCAATCTTCTCCTCCTATTGTGCATTTTAGGAGCATCCAGCGACTTCGATGGAGCAACCAAAATAGCAAAAATGATGGTGACCAGGTTCGGCATGAGTGACAAGGTAAAATTAAAGCTTGTGTGGTTGATGAGTGAACATTTTGATCCTTTCCACTAACACAGAAGACAGCGTTTTTCACTAAACAGTGCAGTCCTACCTGTATTTACAGTATATACAACAAAGTGCACAAAGCCAAGTGTAAATGTACGTTTAAATGTTAGTTCTGAACACATACATAATAACATTTCTGCTTCTGAGATTCTTATGTGTGTACTTTGCTTCTTTTTCGTCATTCTCCCCATCAGAGACCGGGACACTGATTTATTGTTAAGTTGAAATGACCTCTAACTTTACTGTAACGTATAATTACACCTAAGACGATGAAAATCTCTCAGAGCTTATAATGATCAGTAACAGTAAGGGACTGGTGCATGAGAAGGTCTATTGTTCAGTCAACCTAAGGGTGTAATTTGTGTTTTGTTGCAGCTTGGTGTCATGACCTACGGAGACGTAACCAAGCAGAGCCCCGAGACACAAGCTGCCATCGAACAAGAAGTCAGGGCTTTACTTAAGGTGAGCTTTCCCACAGCACTCTCAAATGGACTATGTTTAATTTACACATATATTAATACAGATAATTTATAACATCTCTTTCTTTATCAATTTCTGATTCACCAATCTTTCTCTTCCATCCAGGACTCGTATGATCGTGCTAAAAACATCCTGAAGACCTACAGCAAGGAGCACAAGACGCTAGCTGACGCCCTGCTAAGATATGAAACTCTGGATGCCAAAGAGATCCAGCTGGTGCTAGAGGGCAAATCACTGGACCACTAGATACCTCAGTAGCTATTTTAGACTCTTGTATCATGTATATACGAAGCTGTGCAATTGTGCACAGGCCTTTTGGAGGCCTTGTATTTCATTTGTTTGTATCCCTCTTATTATCAATGTGAAGATGACACTGAAATTATTAAGTTTCACCCCTTATATCAAATTTTATTTCATTAATTTTCATTTGTGCAGCATTTCCTATAGAGAAGACTTTGGGTTTCACAGCGATTTTTAAAGCACTTCACACTTTAATTGGATGAAAATAAATATTTGTTCTCCACAAGTTTGTCTACAGTTCACAAACATGTTTCATTAGAGGCTTGTCGTCCTCTACTCTCAAGAGAAATGACTTCTGTAGTTTATACTTCAGAGTCATATTTGGTATCATAACAAGGTCATAAGGCAAATGAATTTGACGAAGATCGTGGTGAATTAAGGTGAGATGATTTCATGTATGTGTCTATGTCTCATTTTAAATTTGTACAGACTTTGAACACCGTAGGACCTTAAAGTACCTCAATCAAGAATGTACCGTTTGGCTGTAGCAAGGTACAGGTGAAACCGCTGTTAATTGTTGAGCTCCTCATATTAGAGTTTTTTTTCTCTAAATGATGTCTTTCAGTTACATCTACCATATGCTATCTATTATGTGTGTTGTTATTTATTTAAGTGCCCAAAGGTGTGTCCTCTTTTTCTGAAGTTAGTGATAGGCCCTCATGCTCTATTCTAAGCTCACCTGTAACTGATAAATGAGGGGAAATGTATATATACTGTAAGCGTGTGAAAGGATTGGCTTTGTGCTTCTGTTTGTTCCTTTTGACAAAGGCCCTCTTGAAGCTCAAATAAAGGTTACTCTTACTCATGAATGTGTTGTACAGTACATGACTTAAATGAAACTTAATTGCATCAATTGATTGTTTTGGCCACTTGGGGGCAGCGCAACAAGTTGTAGCCTGTAGCACAACATTGACATAATATCACCTTTTAAAGCTAATATAGCTTGTTGCCAACTTTGTCAGTCTGCTGTTGGGTGTTGTACAGACTGGTTAGAGTGGTTTAATCAGAGCTTTATAGCTGAAAACAGATGCTTGCTGGAAAGGTTGATGACAGCTGTGTATCAAAACAAAGTTACAGGCCTTGAAACCAAAACAATGAGTTGAAAGACATCAAAATTCTCTGTAAAGCGGAGGGGAACTGCAGAGTTGGGTGATAATGCTCTGGTTTATCATTGGGAGTGACATCTGTCACTGTACACATTGTCATTTGTTTATATATAAAATAATAAAAATTAGACCAGCTTTAACAAAATTACTACTGTGAAGAGACATTGATTTATGAGCATGCATCCATCTGCAGATTCTGTGGTTATCCAATTAGTATGTCCTCATTTTCTAGGGATTCTTTTTTCAAGCATACTTTTGTATTAAATTAGAGAATAAATGCCTCTCTGTGTTCTTTATCTCTTTTAACTAGGCCTCACATCACCCCAATCCTGGCTTCTCTTCATTGGCTCCCTGTTTGATTTAGAATTGATTTTAAGATTTTACTGATCACTTTTAAAGTACGTCTGTGTCTGGCCCCAAGCTATATAGCAGAAATGTTGACCCCATTTGAGCCAGTTCGCAGCCTTAGGGCACTTCTGGCCAGTCGAGGCTCAAATCTAAAGGGCACTGTGCTTTTGCCATCAGGGCCCCTCGGCTTTGGAACGACCTGCCTGTGGAGATAAGGCCCGCAGAATCAGTGACTTCTTTTAAATCACTTCTTAAAACCCATTTCATAGACTTGCTTTTATGTGATGCCGTCTTTTTATTGTCTTTTTATTGTCTTTTTATTGCTTGTATTGTTTCTGTTTTTATTTATAATTTGTCTTGCTTTTGGTCTGTTTGGTTTATGTTGTTATATTGCTTCTGAGTATACTGCTTTGGCTTTTGTCAGTCAAAACATTTTGTAAACCTGTTTATAAAGGTGTTATACAAATAAAGTTATTATTATTATTATTTTAACACCTGATTAATGCAGTCATATCCACCATAACGATGCTATGTGTAGGAACATCTACGAAGTAAAAACATTACTATTTCCTTTAAGAGATGATGTGGCCACAGGTTGCAGTCGAAAATGACTACCTTGAGGACTGCCAGTGATAATCAGATTCTTAGTATACACTGTGTTCTTTTGTCAATCTGCAAACAAGAACAAAAGCTTATTTACTGCTGCCTTTGAATGATCTTAACTTACAATTAGTGCATTTAGTTCCAGATGAAGCCAACTGAGATGCAACAAGCCAGGGCATTGTTTTGTCCTCTTGTCCCTCTTCACTGATGCCTGGCACGATGTTTATAAAGGGTGGAAGGTACAGCAGCACTAGTTCTGGCCAAAGACGGCAACCAGGACTGAACATTAAGCTTCACCATGGAGAGGCTTGACATTTCACTTTAGCCACTTTACTACCATCTCAAAGGAACAATGGAGGACGAAGAGGATGACATAGCTGTTATCGGGATTGGATGCAATTTCCCTGGAGGTATGACTAAATGATGACGCAAGCATTTTGAATTTTTCTGAGTTCATGTTTTTTCTTTCAGTTGTTGTAAATTATTGCGGCCAATTTTATTTTAGGTGAGGGGCTGGACAATTTCTGGAGGGTTCTGTTGGAGGGAAAGAACTGTGCTGTGGATATTCCAGCAGAGAGGTTCGACACCACTTTTTGGTATGATGCTGATGATAGCAAACCCGGAAAGACACAAACAACCAAAGCAGCTCTTATAGAAGGGTAAGCATTATGTGTTTGGACTACGATCAAGTGTTAATCCTTCTATTGAAAGATGAGATGGTGATGGATCTGCTGTTTTTGTACTTTAGGTTTAATGAGTTTGATCACAAGTTTTTTGGCATCACGGAAGCAGAGGCTGATTTCATGGACCCTCAGCAGAAACTCCTTCTGCAGTGTACATACAGGGCATTAGAAGATGCGGGAATGGCTATGGAAAGCATCAGTGGAAGCAGAACTGGAGTTTACATCGGTGACCACTATCGTTCTAAGATACATTTAAAACTTTGAGCACAATTTCATGATAAACAAGTTGTGACTCTGCTTTTGTAATTTTGTTTGCAGGTCTAATGAACAGTGATTACGAGATGCTCCGAAGTAACAGTCCTACTACAATAACCCACTACAACGGCACTGGGACGGCCATGAGTGTGGCTGCCAATCGAATTTCCTTCACCTTTAATCTCACTGGCCCTTCTTTCGCCATTGACAGTGCCTGTTCTTCATCTTTGGTGGCTGTACACTTAGCTTCCCAGGCTATAAAGCAAGGTATTTGGCTCTCTTTTCCCTACAAATGGTGTGCCTAAAAGTCAAGGCATCAAAATTTAAATGTTCCATATTTCATTTCACTCTCTTTTCGACTAGGAGACTGTGAGATGGCTCTGTTTGGAGGTGTCAGCTGTATCATAGAGCCAAGAGTGTTTGTTGCTCTCAGCAAGGCCAAGATGATCTCACCTGACGGGACCAGCAAACCTTTCTCCAGCAGAGCAGATGGCTATGGTAGAGGGGAGGGCTGTGGTATAGTTCTCCTGAAGCCTCTGAAAAAAGTAAGCAAGTGTTTATTTTTTACAGTCTTTTTTTTACAGTCATGTCATTAATACATTGCATACAGTAGAGATAACAGTTAGCCTGCTAATAGTGTGACTTTCTATACAAAGGCCATAAAAGACTGCAACAAAATATGGGGTATCATCAGCAAAACAGCGGTCAACCAAGATGGTCACTCAGTCACTCCAATCACCAAACCGTCCATGATTCAACAACAGGAGCTGTTGCAAAGAATCTACTCAGAGTCTGACCTTGCAAATGTCCAGTACATAGAGGCACATGGGACTGGAACCCCAGTTGGAGACCCAACAGAGGCAGGAAGCATCTCAAACGTCATTGCTAAAGCCAGACCTCCTGGTTCAGAGACACTGCGGATTGGCTCTGTGAAGGGCAACATCGGACACACAGAATCTGCAGCTGGAGTGGCTGGACTCATTAAGGTACTCTTAATGATGAAGCATGCGACAATTGTTCCCTCAGTTTTCTACTCAGAAGACAGTGCCAGTGTAGATGTAAAAGCTCTCAATGTAAGTATTCCGATTAAAGCTGAAAGATGGGAGACAAATGGGTCATTAGAAAGGGTAGCTGGGATCAACAGCTTTGGGTTTGGAGGCACAAATGCACATGTGATTGTAAGAGAGTACAGACAGACCAGTGTTCCCACACAGATCCCAAAAGGGTGTCCAAAACTCTTTGCAATATCTGCAGCCTGTGAGAAATCATTTATCCTGTCCATTTCAGACACCCACCAGAGGCTTTGCAGCGATCAAACAGTTGACTTACAGGCACTCTCATACACTTCAGCATGTGGAAGAAGTCATTCTAGACACAAATATCGGAAGGCCTTCCCGACATCTTCCCTCTCAGATTTAGAACATCAGCTGGCATCTGCATTGAAAACAAAGGTTGAGTCAATAAGATCTGACATCCAGGTGGTCTTTGTGTTTTGTGGAAATGGGGTTGCCTACAGGGGTATGTGCAAGCAGCTCCTGAAAGAGGTTCCTGTTTTCAGAGATAAGGTCAGAGAAGTTGAGAATCTCTTCCAGAGTCATAAAAGCATCAGCATCAGTCAATGGCTTGCTGGTGAGTATGATAGTGATGATTTCAGCAAGCCAAATGTTGTCCAGCCTCTTCTTTTTGCGATTCAGGTTGGCATTGCCACTCTCCTAAAGCACTGGGGTGTCAAACCTGATGCCGTGCTTGGACACTCTGTTGGTGAGGTTGCTGCCGCTCACTGTTCTGGTCTCTTGTCTCTTGAGGATGCCGTTAAAGTGTTGCACCACCGCAGTGCTCTTCAGAGCAAGGTCACAGGGGGGAAAATGCTTGTTGTTAGTAATGTGGCTGTCGAAAAGGTTCTAAAAATCCTTCCAGTCTTTTCTGGGAAAATTTGCGTCGCAGCGTTCAACAGCCCCCACTCCTGCACTCTGTCAGGGGATGCAGATGCTATAGACATCCTCCATCAGAGGCTGAAGATTGTGTTTACAGAGAAAAACCTCTTCCTCCATGAGTTAGATGTGCCAACAGCATACCATAGCCATATGATGGATCCTATACTAGATGACATTGAGAAAAGTATTGGTCTCTTGGATGCCAACAACAAAGAGTGCAAACTTTTTTCAACTGTGACTGGAGACAGTTATTCAGATGGTGACTTTAGAACAGGCAGATACTGGGCAAGAAACATCCGAGAGCCTGTTTTATTTGAACAAACACTGCATGCTGCCGCCAAAGACAAGCAAACAAGTAGAAATGTGGTCTTTGTGGAGATTGGACCTCGTGGGGCTCTCCAAAGGAACATACATGAGACTTTGGGAAATAACGCCATAGTTCTTTCCTCTGTCCAGCCAGGAAAGGACTATAACACAATCTTGTCTACCGTGGCAAAACTATTTGAACTGGGAATCAGTGTGGACTGGCATCAGCTCTACAGGGGTTGTGAGACATTGCCCACAGCTCTTCCAGTCTATCAGTTTGTCAACACAAAGAAAGAATTGAATTTTGAAGCTGTGAAAAAAGTTGATGAATCATTAGCTATTTCTCCCCATATGCTCATATCCCAAATAAAGCAGGATAACAAAGAGTACAGGTGCAACCTCTCATTAGAGACTGCACCATATCTTTGGGAGCATAAAAACAATGGTGTTCCCATTGTGCCAGGCGCCTTCTATGTTGAACTAGCTTACGCCTCAGTGATGGCAAGTTTAAGACCAAAGAAACCTGTTTCTCTGCTCCAGCTCAGCGTAAGATTTGAGAGTCTGTTTACACTAAGCTCAAACTGTCATCAGTTGAAAGTGACACTGGAACCTGCACAGAATGAGGTTTCATTTAAAATACAGTCTTCTGTTGGAACACATACCTCCGGCACATACAGGTGTACAGATAGCCAACCACTGTTAGAAGAACCAACCATTTGTCTTGACATGATCTCCCAAAGGTGCAAATTAGTTATGAAGAGGAAAGAGATTTATTCAATTCTTTCTCAAGCAGGATTTGAATATGGGCCTGTGTTCAAACAGCTTGATGATGTACATTTCGGAGATGAATTCAAGGAAGCTGTAACAGCAATTCAAGTCCCTGGTGAACTTCTAAAACACCTTCATGACTACTTCATTCACCCTGTGTTATTGGACTATTTCTTGCAAATGACTGCTGTGGTAGCTATCGGACGGTTAACAGCCAAGCAGGGATTCCCCTCAGCTATTGGTAGTGTGGTCATATCAGGACCACTACAAGAGGAAATGGTCATGTACTTACGAGCCACTCAAGAGACTCCAGACTACCTCGATGTATGTGGTAGCTTTTCCACCACAGACGGCCATGTACTGTTGGAACTTAAGGGGGTGAGGATCTCATTTTTGGGCAATTGCTCAAATGTACTTCAGTCACGGTTCTTCCACAATGAAATAATTGCAATTCCTGACAAGAGAAACTTGCAAAATTGCAAAATAAAAGCAATCGTTTTTGAAGACAAACTTGGCATTGCTAAAGCACTTAAGCCATACATACACCCAGAGTCAGCACTTGTGGAGAGCAGAGAGCATTGGATGGCAGACCAAGCTCGAAATTTAGTGTTTTGCTCACTTAACGCAAATATGGATTTGGGAAATGTCCTCTTCATTTGGGGAGTAGAGGACCTCAGTCATTTGTCATCTGAGAAGATGCTGGACTGCTTGGTGGCTTGCTGTGAGCTATTTCGCCAGATTGTTTTAGCTTTGAAAGAGATCAAACGCTCTTGCACCATTCACGTCATCACCTATAGATCGACAGAAATGATTGTGGACCATGTCAGTCCTGGTTTTGTGCTGTCTGGTATGACAAGGGCTTGTGCAGCAGAGGTGGCAGGTCTCTCTTTTCACCTGATTGACCTTGCTTCTGTGACCAGTGAAGACATTCAAACACTGGTTCATGTAATAAATACCTGTAAACACCAAGAGGTCATGATCAGCAAAGGGCAAGCATCAACAACAAGAATAGCACGGACCCCCATGGGGGACGGGGCTTTATGTGAAGGTGACATGCACTCAGTATATCTGAGCGACTTTGTTCTACAGACAACTGATCCATACAGAATGGTGCACTTGTCTGCCATCCCCTACGACACAAATATAAATGCTGTCCAAGAGAAGTCTGTTGAGATTCAGCTAACCAATGTATGCGTGCATTCATCTGATTACTTTCCTGTCACCACTTCACATTTGAACTTCGGCAAGACAATGTATTGGAACAAACATACAACATATAATCACAAGCTTCTCGCTTTAGATTTTAGTGGCTTTGTCACAGCTGTTGGAAAAGATGTTTCTAATCTAAGAGTGGGAGATCATGTTGCTTCATGTTGTCCAGTTGCTGCCACTGCAAAGATTATAATTCCTGAGGCCGTGTGCTACAGCACAAAGAGACTCCCGTTTCTGAAAGAGACTCCATGTGTGTCATACTTCATACTGGCATGGGAGATCCTGCAGAGAGTGCTATCTAAGGTAAAACAACAGCACAGAAAGCTAGTCATTATCTCTTCCAACTCAGCCTCTGCTTTGGTGAAAGTTTTGGCTCTGACAGCAAACAGGTCAGGCTGGAATGTTTCCTCTCTGCCACTTTTCAGAGGACAAACTCTACATTTTGGTCAGGGTTGTGCATTTGTTTTTCTGCCCCCATTTGATCACTCTTGGCAGGGGATATATGACAGCGGTGGTCACGATAGACACATTATTTTTGTATGCAGCAATCACATGCCATCCTCATTCTCAGCAAACATGTTTGCATTGAAGAGTGAACACATGCATGTACATAAACTTGATGTGGCTAATGTTCTCCAGAGAGCCAATCTGCAAGTACAAAACAGGAATATCTCTAGTTGGCTAATGTCATTAGGCTTTGATGCGGTATCTGTACCTTTAAAAAGAGAGACTTTTCAATTATCAAGGTCAAAACAGCCTCAGACCGATGCAGATGCTGAGTCCTACTTCACAACAAAGACGGTGCAGCAAGTAGTTCTAGATTGCAGAGAATCCCATTGTCCAGTGTCTGATATCCATTTGCTTACAAGGCCTGGGCAACTCTTTAAACAAAGCTGTGTTTATATTGTAACTGGAGGGCTCTCTGGTTTGGGACTTGAGACGGTAAAGTTCATTGCCCGTAATGGTGGAGGTTGTATTGCAACACTGTCCAGAAGAACTTTGACTGATGACATGCAGTTTGAAATGCAACTCCTCCAGAGAAGATATGGAGTGACAATCATGAATGTTCAATGTGACGTTTCTGTGTTGATGCAGGTAGTGGATGCAATCTCAAAGATTGAACAAAGATTCTCCTCTTGTCCAATCAACGGAGTGTTTCACAGTGCTGCGGTATTACATGATGCATTGATTGAAATCCTTGATCAGTCCCTCTTCCAAAAGGTGCTGCAGCCCAAAGTGAGTGGGGCTCTAAACCTTCACTATGCAACACTTCACAACAAACTGGATTTCTTTGTGTGCTACTCTTCCATCTCTTCATTCATTGGCAATCCCTCACAGTGTAACTATGCTGCAGCCAATTCCTTCCTCGACACATTCTGTCATTATCGGAGAAACCTTGGACTTGCTGGGCAGTCCATCAACTGGGGTCCTTTGAACCTTGGTCTCTTGTTGAAGAAAGACCATTTCCAAAAGTTCCTGGAGGCAAAAGGGATGATGATAATGGATGTGTGTGATGTTCAAGAGGCACTTGAACAGTGTCTTCTGATGAACAGACCACAACAAGTCATATGCAAGTTCAACTTCAAAAACCTTAAAATTCATGTACTTTCACAAAATGCATCTCTGAGAGAACGGCTGTCAGCTTTAGTGGAAATGGAGCTAAAAGATGATATAAGTCATGAACCCAGGGTTCAGCATTTGTCTTCAACACGTGAAATTGTAAGAACAATTGTCAGTGACATCAGCAATGTTAGTGTAGATGAGTTGGATGATGACTCAACTCTGTGTGCACTGGGTATTGACTCGATGTTGGCCATGACTCTGCAGAATAAGATTTTCCAAGAGACAGGTGTGAATGTACCTTTGGTTAGAATATTGGACCCCAACAGCACACTGGCCACATTGGAAAGTACTGTAATAAATGATGGATAATTTCATGTACTACATCAAAGAATACTTTGGATGATGAGTAAGAAAAGGTTTTGTGAATGCATGAAAATACTTGAAATTACTGCACTGCACTGTTTCACCTCTGTGGTAATGTTCTCAGTGCAGTCAAATCAGTTGAAATTCTTCGCAGTGGGCTTGTTTATACAACCCTACAATAGTTAGTAAGTGTACAGATGGGTGACAAATTAAAGAAAAAACCTGAATGCTTGACCCCTACAGTGAGGGCATCCGGTGGATCTGTTATGCTGTGGGGGGCATTTTGCTGGCATGGTCCACTTGTCCCCTTAGAGGGAAGGGTCACTGCAAATCAATACAAAGTTGTTCTGAGTGATCACCTTTATCCTATGATGAAACATTTCTATCCTGCTGGGAGTGGCCCCCATCCATAGGGCACGAGGGGCCACTGAAGCATTGAAGCTGGCAGCATGTGGTGGCCCAACACCTTACTAAGACACTTTATGTTGGTTTTTCCTTTCATTGTCACCTGTCTGTATGATATAGTTGTTTTTCCACTGACATCTTGGTTCAGTCACAACAGCGCGGTACTACCTTCTGATTTCTATTGTAATGTCTATATTTATGTTGCTGACAAGTTCTCTGTAAAAGATCTGTACAATAACTGTGATCATCAGTGTGCTATGGTTCCATTTCCTGGGTATGTTAAAGTTCCCATGAACTCAATATTGATGTTTAAATGTTTTTACATGATATGTCTTGCACTATACACCCTTGCTTCCTGTTTTTACAGGACATACATAAATATCCATATCCAAGTGTCTTAGTCAGTTTCATGTAAAAAATATGCTTGATCATGATCAAGCAGAACAGTTTAAATTACGAAATGAGGTTGGAATAAAGGATAAGGCTGGTGTTATTTTGTGTTTTTACTACTATCAACGATTAATTTATCCTACTAGCAAGTATTGTTTGTGTAGTCAAAGCCTGATATAGCTTATGTCTTCATGCCATGGAACTCTGCTGTCATTATCATTGTTTGGAGGTTGCACTTACATGTAATGTTTAGCATTCAAAATGAAAATGTCTTGACTTTCAAATGGATTTTTGAAGCTGTACATATTTTTGGGATTTTGTAATATTTGTTGTCATTGAAGCATAGCTGATTTTTGTAAGTGTGAACAAACAAAATAGGCCTACAAAATGGCCGCACCAATTTGGAGCCACTCAATTGCAATTGTGTAATCTGCATGAAAGAACACTTGTATATAAACCGATCTTATCAAGTTCAGAGAAGTTGGCAGCTTGTTTTATTGAGTCACAAAGAAGCAAAAAAATAAAAACAAGACATTAGATTAGACATGCTGCCATGACAACGTGTAAGAAGTCATTGGGTTCACATCTTTAAACTACAGTGATGGTCATTAAAAATTGCTATGATGTCAAAAACTCCTCATATAGCCAAATAATTTCTTGATTGAGAGGGGGAATTGCTTAATTGTGATTTTAATTAGGTAGGAAAACAGTGCTATGGACACTAACATAATAGATTACTGTATCTGTTTTCATTTTATTTGTGGTGGCAATGTCCTCTAGGAGAACAATGTCTTTTAAATTAGTGGTTCAAACAGCAAAAGGCTGAGTAATCATGCATGCCCCCCATTTATGGGATATGCCAGAATACTGTATTGCATACTTTGTTCCATCATCATCATCATCATCATCATCATCATCATAAAGGTGATAATTAATTTGAATCAGTGAGATAGCAGTGATAACATCTGACCATGACCTGTGAGAGATGAGTGGATACAAAACAGGCAGATAAAAGTAAGTTAGTATCATGCGGACAGAACTCTGTGACAGACTTAATAAAATTACAGACGAACTTTAAAATTTGAAATTTATTGAAAATGACCAAAATAATAAAAAAGAACATGCTTCATTTACATGAATTATTTTTATCAACAAGAATTGTGTATGTCATTGTATTGCTGCTTGTTTTCATGTTTTCATTATGAACATATCAATACACATCCATTCAAAATTGGGCATGTCTCCAAGAAAGTGAGTAAATAACATGGAATATGGTTATAACAATGTAAAACTACAATACCAGAATGACCCAAAACAATAACCAGAGCCAAACATTTACAAAAAAAAGACAACAAAATAGGAAAAATATAGTATGAACACGTGGCATTCGCACAAGAATGCTGTTGCATTGAAATGGCCATCATAAGCCTTCTATATAATACAATGAAAAAATTCTCAAGTAATTCAGTATTATGATGTTCTGATAACTGATGTTGTTTACATTTCTGTATGTGCATTTGTCATTTTTACAATCTGGTAGAAACATCATCCATGTCTTTAACTGGAAGAGGCTCTGGGTTATCACTGACATTTTCACCTTCACATTCACTCAGTATAGCTACTACTGTTGATAGCGTGGCATTGGGATCCAACAGTTTCACCAAAGGCACATTCACACCTCTCTCCTGAAAGATGAGATTCTGCAGAGTCATGGCCTGCATGGAGTCAATGCCTAAAGATGAAAGAGGCGAATCATCTTTCAGCTCACTTTTATCCATGCCAATGGTCTCACAAAGCAGAGAGACGACGTACTCTTTCGGTGAGACGGATTCAGTTTGTTTAGCTTGAGAATCTGTCTCTTTGGACTTTTGGAAAGCCTCGTCTACCAATGCGGACAGGCGCATGGTCAAGGCCGCGTTTTGAGAGAGGATGTTGTACCTGATGTTTCTGAAGTGAAACCTGCAAACAGCCTGTTGGGGTCGATTGAGCACAAGGCATTGCTCCAGACTTTTATGAATCTCAGCCACATCCAACACCATCATCCCCTTTGCCTCCAGAAACCGCTGGAAATGTTCTTTGTTCAAGAGGAGACCAATGTTTAGAGCTCCCCAGTTGATAGACTGTCCAGGCAGCCCGAGTTTGCGTCTGTACTGACAGAACATGTCGAGGAATGTGTTTGCTGCTGCATAGTTTGTTTGTGATGCGTTTCCCAGGAAAGCTGAGATGGAGGAGTAACACACAAAGTAATCCAACTGACAGTGCTGTGTTGCATTGTGCAAATTCAGTGCACCATTTACTTTGGGTTTGAGAACTTTCTCATACAGAGATCTGTCAAGGGTCTCAATCAGCCCGTCATGCAAGACAACTGCACTGTGAAACACTCCTCTGATTGGACAACCATGGAATTTCTGGCCGATGACACTGATAACCTTGTGCACACACTCAGACACAGATATGTCACACTCCATGGTAGTGATGCAGTTTCCACACTGTTTCTCCACATTGTGTATCTCTTGCTGCACATCTGGCATGGGCTTGCTTCTGGAGAGTATTACAATGTACTCACCCCCTCTTTGCGAGATGAACTTGACGGTTTCAAAGCCCAGACCAGAGAGACCACCTGCGACTATGTACACTGCTCTCTTTCGGAAAAGCTGTTTTTTTGTTTGCAACACTGGAATGTCAGACAGGGTACTGCTGACATTTTTTTCCAGAGCCACAACAGCCAGCCTCTTTGAGTTGAAGTAGGATTGTGGTTTCTCTGAATTTAGGCTCTTGATGCTTTCGGATTTCACACTCTGAAAGGTAAAGCTATCAAGAGCAAATTTCCTGCTCAAGCCCAAGGACTTCAGCCAGTGATAAATGTGTGGCCTTTGTGCACTCAAGGATCCCTTTTGCAAAATGGCCGGCATCTGAATTGTCTGCACGTGAACACTTTCCTTTACACTTTGGAACACTTCCTGAGCAAGCAAACACTGCATCAGAGATTCACAGATGAACACAACATGTTGGACACCTGGAAAGTTGCAAATTTTAGCTATCAGAGATTCATCAAATGGAGGCAGGATGACAAATGCATCCATTTGACTGGCATCTACAAAAGAGCCATTGCACTGTGTGTCAACAATCACATTCCAACCTGACTTGTAAGAAGTGAGAGCCAAGACTTTCATCAGAGCAGAATCGGATACAGAGGATATGATTCCTAGATTATGTTTGCCTCTGGGCAAGGCTCGATGCAGGATCTCCCATGCTAGCACAAAGTAGGAAACACAGGGTGTTTTTTGAAGGAATGGGAACCGCTTGGTGCTGTAGCACACATCCTCTGGTACTCTGACCTTGCTGGCTGCCACTACAGGATAACAGGAAGCAACATGGTCTCCCACTTTCAATTTTCGGACATCTTTTCCGACTGCTGTAATAGTACCACTGAAATCAAGAGCCAGTAGCTTGTGGTTCTGTGATGAGTGTTTGTTCCAGTACAGTGTCTGGCCAAATTTCAGATGTGAAGCACTGACAGGGAAATAATCAGATGAATGAACACATATCTTAGAGGGTCGAATTTCAACTGATGTATCACTAATTGGCTGGGACTCCTCCTCAAAGTGAATGGCGCTCAGTTGAATCATCTTATGTGCGTCAGCTGTCTGAAGGATGCACGGCTCAGACATTGTAGAGGTAAAACTGCCCTCTGAACTATCAGTGATTTCAGGTGGAGTACGGACAATGGAAGGTTTCAGGATCAGTCCATCTTTTACCACCAACTCTGGGTATTTGCTGCAAGGACATGATCTTAGGACCTCAGACAGAGCTGCAATGTCCTTAGCAGAGATAGTGCTTATATCAATCAGCTGAAATGAGAGATCTGGTATCTCTGCGGCAAATGATCTTGTCATGCCAGAAAGAGCAAAACCTGGACTTATGTGGTCTACTGTGATGTCAGATGAACAGTAGGTGACTGTTCTGATTGAGTTTGGGAAGTGAATTCGCTTAAGCTCAAGGACTATTTGGCGGAAACTCTCACAGCAGCTCGCCAAATTCTGCAGGACAACATCAGCTGCCAGTGAATTAAGGTTCTCTTTGCCCCACAAAAATAAGACCTCATCAAAGTTTTTCTCAATATCCGTTATATTGAGATTTTCCAAAAGAGAAGGAAACCCATGGCTCAAGATATCTTTTGCATGTGTGACGGAAACATATGTAGACCTTGAGTCCAAATACTGTTGCAGGCCTTTAGAGATCCCTATGTGGTCACAGAAGACCAAGGCCCTAGGAGGAGGAGCAGATGTGATGCCTTCAGGGATGACACTAAAGGCATTATGGTAGAAATACTCTTCAACCACATGAGAGCGACTGCCAAGGTACTTGATTATCACATGCTTAACCTCAACCAACACTCTTCCGTCTTTATCTGCAAAGCAGCCACAAACCCCAAAGTGATCAACGCCCACATCAATTGCTCTCAGATAGACAATCATCTCATCTTGCAAGGGTTCAAACACTGTCAAACTTCCTATTTTGGCAGGGAATCCTGGTCTACCTGCAAAAATGTGCTCTACTGTGACTGGGAGAAGTTGCATCAGAAAATCCAGCACAACAGGATGAATGCAGTAGTCATGCAAATGAGAGTGCAGTTCTTCTGGAACTGTGACAACCACAAAAGCCTCCTTGAGATCTTCTCCATAGTGCACATCCCCCTTATTCTGGAAGACGTCTCCATACTGAAAGCCTCCTTGAGAGAGATACCCATAGAACTCCTGAGAGCTCACTACAGATTTGCATCTTTTGTAGATGGAGCTTAATGAAATGCACTGCTCCTCAATCAGCCTCTCTTTCTTTGATACCACTGTGCCTGATGCATACAGTGCAGATGGGGAGAGTACCATGAAACTAGTTTCTTTCTCTTTTTGTTCTAGTTGCACCTTCATCTCAGGTGAATTCTGGCTTAAAACAAATGGACTGTGAAAATTGACACTGAGCTGTAGTGAACTGAGGGGTACTTTTGGTTTGGCACTGGCCATGAATGCGGCTAAACCCAGCTCAGCATAGAAGGCACCAGGGATGATGGGTATGTTATTGTGCTTGTGCTCTTTCAGGTAGAAAGAAGAGTCAGACATCAGATCACAGCAGAAAATGTTGCTTTCACTTCCTGTCTGACAGAGCACAGGATGATTACTTGCTGTGTTTTTCTGCGCTGCTCCAATGATAACATCTCTGTCTGAGCAATCAAACTGGTATCTCGGAATAGGCAGTGGCATTGTCTCATATCCTCTGTAGAAGGTGTTCCAATTTACATGGACACCCAGTTCAAATAGCTTAGAAATGACGGACATTATTGTTTCATGATCTTTCTCTGGCTGCACCGATGCAAGAACAGCTGTGTCATTACCCAGAGATTCCATGATGTTTCTCTGTAGCGCCCTTCTTGGCCCTACCTCTACAAAAACTGTCTTCTTTCCCTTAGTTGCTGACCTTACTGCCTGCTCAAAAGCTACTGGCTCACGAATGTTTCTAGCCCAGTATTCCCCTGTGCAGAAATCACCCTGCTGGACTTCCTTGCCTGTCAGTGTTGAGAACAACTCCATGTTGAGATCATTCACCTGTAAGGAGCCAATTGTCTCCTCGATTTCTGGCAGAATTGGATCCATCATGTGGCTGTGGTAAGCAGCAGGGACATCCAGTACACGAAGGAACAGATTCTGACTGTTGGGTGAGGTGCTTAGCTCATTATGGAGGCTCTCAATTGCATCTGTATCACCTGAGAGGGTGCAGGACTGCGGGCTGTTGAAAGCAGCGAGGCTAATTTTGCCAGAGTAACGAGGGAGAAGAGCAGTTACCTCTGATATGTCCATGTTGCTGATCACAAGCATCTTCCCCCCGGTGACTTTGCTCTGGAGAGTGCTGCGGAAATAGATGACTTTTACTGCATCCTCAAGAGACAAGAGGCCAGAACAGTGAGCGGCTGCAACTTCACCAACAGAGTGTCCAAGTATTGCATCAGGCTTGACACCCCAGTGTCTGAGTAGGGTGGTGATGCCAACTTGGATAGCAAAGAGGAGTGGCTGGACAACATGTGGGTTTGTGAAGTCACTACCCTCAAACTCACTCTCAAGTGTGTCCAAGATGTTCAGCGTACTCAGTTTGTGGAAAAGTTGTGCAATCTCTTTGATCTTATCTCTGAACACAGGCTCGTGTTTTAGTAGCTGCTTGCACATGCCATGGTAAGTGACACCATTTCCACAAAAGACAAACACTAACCTCAGATCTGAGTGGGACGGGCTAATATTTTTGCCTACAGTGGCACTTAACTTCTCTTTAAGATTGACTACAGATGAAACCACAATGGCCTTCCTGTATTTATGTTTAAGATGGCTCCTCCTACAAGCTGATGTGTACAGCAGAGAATCTAGATCAACTTTGCTATCTGCTTCTAGCTGTTTAATGGTGTCTTCCATCATCAGAGTAAGAGATTTTGGTGAACTTGCAGACATGACAAAATACTTTGCCTGTTTCCCATCATTCTTTTGCTCAATGCGTGAATGTTTGTGCTGTTTGACAATGGCGTGTGCATTTGTACCCCCAAAGCCAAAGTTGTTCACTCCTGCAATTCTTGCACCGGAGGCTTCCCACTTTTCTGCTTCCTTGGGAACTTTAATGTTCAGGGCTTTGGCATCTACACTGGCAGTTCCTTCAGAGTAGAAAACTGAGGGAACAATGGTCTCATGCTTCATCATTAGGAGAACCTTAATGAGTCCGGCCACTCCAGCAGCAGATTCTGTGTGTCCAATGTTGCTCTTCACAGAGCCAATCCGCAGTGTCTCTGAACCAGGAGGTCTGGCTTTAGCAATGACGTTTGAGATGCTTCCTGCCTCTGTTGGGTCTCCAACTGGGGTTCCAGTCCCATGTGCCTCTATGTACTGGACATCTGCAAGGTCAGACTGTGAGTAGATTCTGCGCAGGAGTTCCTCTTGTTGTGTCATGGACGGTTTGGTAATCGGAGTGACTGAGTGACCATCTTGGTTGACGGCTGTTTTGCTGATGATACCCCAGATATGGTCATGGTCTTGTTTAGCCTGTAAAGCAACAACAAGACTAAAATGAAACAACAATGAGAGTTTAATGTTTATAATATTGTAAAGTGTGTCATATTGATGTACAATGACATGGGAACTGAATATTGTGATATTTAGTCCCGGTCAGCTGGAGAGAAACAGGGCTAACAGGAACTAGGAAGTTGATGCCTAATATAACATTTATGGGAACTGTTTGGACTGTTTAATGTTTACACGAAACAAATTGCTTAGTTAGTTAGTAAGTCAATCAGTTATTAATTGATGTTGGTCTTATATCTGATATGGTCAGATGTTAATAAAGAGGAAATAACAAAATTGTTGCACTTTTGTTACTCTGCATATTCTGACCTTTTTCAGAGGCTTCAAGAGAACGACCCCACAGCCCTCCCCTCTACCATAACCATCTGCTCTGTTGGAGAAGGGTTTGCTGGTCCCCTCAGGTGAGATCATCTTGGCCTTGCTGAGAGCAACAAACACTCTTGGCTCTATGATACAGTTGACTCCCCCACAAACAGCCATGTCACAATCACCTGGTAAGATAAAACATTTTACAATCTTACTCAGTAGTATTTGAATGCCCTTTTTAACACGTATCCTTGTAATAAAAAACACAATGTTGCGGCATGGCTTTCCATCAGAGTTACCTTACAGGTTGCTCGAAAAAGTGTCATTGATTCAGTTAGACATACTGTACAGACCTTGTTTAATGGATTGACAGGCAAGATGAAGAGCCACGAGAGATGATGAGCAGGCACAGTCTATGGACAGTGAAGGCCCAGTGAAGTTGAAGATGTAGGAGACTCTGTTCGCTGCAATACTCATGGCAAGCCCTGTGCCAGTCCAGTGGTTGATCACACTTGGATGCACGTGTGCAGCATTTGTCTCATAATCTCTGTTCATTAGGCCTATAATAAAAGGAACATAAAATCGGGTAGACAAAGTACTCATAATCTGGTGGCTATTGCATGAGGATTATTTAGAGAGTTAGATAATTCGGGGAATGGTAGTAAAAATCAGATGGGAATTTAAATTGTAGGAATTTGATCCAGCGGAAAGTAACTGGATTTTAGTCAACATGAAGACATTATTCCTAAGAGCCAGTCACTGGCAACACATTTTTACTGACTTACCAAAAAACACTCCTGTCCTGGTCCCACTGGCCTTCTCCATAGGAATTCCAGCATTCTCTAAAGCCCTGTAGACACACTGAAGGAGCTGTTTGTGTTGAGGGTCCATTTGTTCCACTTCACTGTCACTGATCCCGAAAAACTTGTGGTCAAATTCATTAAACCTGAAAACATTCAAAACCATTGGATCAAGTTTAGTGACTGAGAAACAGATGATAATTTAATACTTTAATTGCCTAACGTGAAATTATTTAACCTGGTGATGACCATAGTTTAAACTGAGAAGTGCTCTGCACAGCAGTATAATTCAGTCAGATGCTGGTTAAGTACAGGTAATGTGAGAGGATTAAAAAGTGAAGAGGGGTAATTACCAAATTACCGAAGTTGGTCAAGAGTTGATTTTTTTTTTGAGTTTTTGGGAAAACCTCTTCTTCACTTTCGGTAATCTAAAATCACTTCTATCACAAGTTACACTGTTTTCCTGTATTTTCCATATTTATCATTGTCTTTTTTTACTTAATTATTGATCATGTGTTAGTTTTAGAAACAATATATTGAAGAGAAGATCACCATACACTAAGCTGACTTATCGAATAATGTTCAGATGTCTCAATAAACCAGTTTAACGAGGACAATCTAAAAGCAACGGCTACAAATAAATGGGCTCAGGGGCCTGTTTTCATTTACCAATCACAAAAAAATGTATAGTGAGGGGCAAGCTAAAAAATTTAATAATATAGAGACATACTGTAAGATGTAGTACAAACAACATGAAAAGATAGGGATAATAGGGAAAAGAGGCAAGACTATCTATATACACATATTTAAATAGGTTAGATAATGAGGTTTAAAGACCATACCCGTCAATGAGAGCAGCCTTGGCTGTGCGGGATTTACCCGCTTTATTGTCATCAGGGTCATACCAGCTGGCTAAGTCAAATCTCTCTTTGGGAATTGGCACAGAACAATTTCTCCCATCAACCAGCACCTTCCAGAAATTGTCAAGCCCTTCTCCTGTTTGGAAAGATATATACAGGTATAGTGCTTAAAAGCTTAATTGTGGCACTATAAATTGTAGGTGGCAGATCAGGAGAAAAATTGCATAATAATTGCATGATTCCCTTGATTTGCAAACACAAAGTTATGGTGAAAGGGGTAGAAATTGTTTTATGAAATGAAATCATTTGGCCAAAGTAACAAAACTACTAACTAAATAATAATAACTTCTTAGAATCACCAGGGGTTCATTTTACCAACGCTGATGGTCATTAAGTGGCTGTTTGTCTCAAGTGAACACATTTTAATCTGTTGCAATGATGCTGTTTGTTTTTGTCTTTTTTGTAGTTTTTGTTTTTCAATATTCTGTAACTACATTCAGAGATATTAGTCATTTATCATTATCATATCATTATCATTAATACATATTGTGAGAGACAGAGATAAATGTTTAAATGGCAAATTTGTCGATAAAATACTAAGAAACACAGAAAACAAACGAAACAAACCAAAAATAAGTTTCCAAATTCAAACGGCTTACCTCCTGGAAAATTGCATCCAATGCCTACCACTGCTATACCGTCTTCAGCTTCCTCCATTCTGATTGAACATCACTGAGAAAGAAAATCAAAAATCTTTATTGCACCATCATGTCAGCATCACTCTTTCTTCCAGGCAACATCCCATCCAGAAATAAATGTGTTGTAGCATTCTTTAAAGTGTGTAATTAGTCCAGTTTTGTCGTGCACCAGTGCATCCTTACATCCATACCGTTTGGCTTTTCCCTCAGTGATGGTATCACTGCCGGACTTGTGGTTGATTCTTATAGCCAGCTTCTTTTTCTTTATTAAACATTAATGATTGATTGTATACGTGACCATGGAGATGAAGGACTTCAGTGCACACATTTATGGCGCCTTGCAAATGATTAGACCAAGTTTAATGAGTAAATCAATAAGTCATCAAAGAATGGGGTGGACTCCAGGTCCTGTTTCACTGAAGCTTATCACAGTTATACCATAACTAACAATCAACCAATTGATCAAGGAACTAAAGTTTAAAATATTCTAATGGTTAACGTTTTTCAAATTAAACCTCACAACTTCATTAATCTGAAAATAATAATTTACAACATTTTACATTAAGTAACTGAAATAGGCGAAGAATTTACGAGTCAACAATGTTATCATTACTCCAATGCATCATATAAACACAAGTTAAGGAGGAGTATGGCCTTAATTTACCTTCAATTGGCTTTATGTTTGATGAGACATGTTGAGGTCAAAGAGTTGTTGAAAGATGAACTCAAACAAACTCTTGGCAAGATGTCAGATGTCTTTACAACATCCAATAGACTCTCTGCTTCTTTTCACATACAGTGCACTGATGGCCATAAATAACAATGTATGCAAAGTTACCTTTAGACACATTATGCAACCAATAATCACTCCAAATATCATAAACCACTTATAGAGATCTTTTTTCACAAACACAGCATGTTAAAGAACTTGTAATGTACTCAGAGGTTTTGTGTTTGCTTCCATTTCTACTGTAACATTTGAGTTTTCTTTAACTATTTCAATCAAATCAGTGGTTTCACTAAAAACAATCAAAACAGCCTCACATTCTATGACACAATTACATTTTTGTTTTCATAATTTGGTTGATAAATGGGGTCTCATAGAACGCTATATAAATCAGAATTTTAAAAAAAACACCTATCTTTGTTTTATTGCCTTTATCAATCCACTGCGGTCACACAGAGATCATACAGTGGCATTAAAGTTATTAACTGGGGTTATCTTTATTGCTCTCTATCAAGAAGAAAGCCCAGAAGTAAGATGAGGGCCAAAGTGCTGTAAAAGGCATTTATATAACAACTTATAAACTAGTATTGACAGGTACATCACATATTAGTTAATAGACATGACAGTATTTTATACTGTATTACAAAAGCAGGAAGAAATTTTTTTGCAGGGGCTTGTGACAAAAACNGGACCTTTATTCTCCTAAATTATCTATGATACGGTCCTCTTCACTCCTCAGAGAACCTTCAGTGATGGTACCGACTCCCCCCCAAAATACAAATTTTCACAGTAAAGATGAGCAACTCGGTTAATAACATCGGACATCACCAAAACAAGTAGAGAAGAGATACAGTAACACATCACAATGGAAATTCCTCAAATTATAATACTGCTTTGTTATGTTGTGGTGCTGACTGTTCACTTTTTCCATTGTAAATAAGTACACAATTGGCCAAAAATGTGATTCTAAGAGGAAATCTTTGTATCCAATTAATTGAGACATCAAGCACGAGCTAGTAGGGACAAAAACAAAAGGATGGAGTGTAACATTGGGTTTAATGTCATAAAATACAGGTACAGAAAAACATGTAACATATTGTAGTCTGTAAACTATTTTATCCAAATGTCCACTGCAAAAACATAAAAATGTATAGAAAAGTATTCATTTCATTCATTTCTGTAACTGTAACACATCTAACTTGATTTAGAATATATCATCAGAAATATAATTTTCTTCATTAGAAATAGTGCCATGAAAACTCATACTAAGATGATGTTTTGCACATTGTTACTTGGCGGGCTGTATTAGTGAAATAAGATATAGTGCATCAGTTGGTAAAGAAACACAACAGGCTGTGAAGTGAAGGATTTTATTTGAAATCCAGGTTGCCTCATTCCCACGTTATCGACAGCAGCCGGCAGCTCAACTCCCACAACTTCTGCGCCACGTCATCGTCTTTGCCGGCCGCTGAGCAGTTGGCGGGAGCACAGTCGCTGTAAAGACATAATTACATGAGCAACTTAACATTTAGATAAATCTGCTCTTTCATACATTCAGTCGGGTCCTGCACAGTGAGTTTGCGGATCAGTTCCTCTCTGTATTCATCAGTAGATTTCTATGCCACTTTGACTGGAAAGTGATCAATTTTAGGTAATATCTCTGTAACTGTCTTCTTGTAAAGAAGTTCTAACCTATTATATCCTGTAAAAGTCTTTTATTTGCAAGTTACCATTAACAGTTGCTGCTCTTTCTACATTTGTATGCTAAGTAGCTAACAAAGCCACATACATAGCAGCAATTTGAATTGCCCACACCACAATAAATCTTTTACAAGTATCCCTCTTCAACCACTTCGATTGCTGTATTGTATATTAGGCTACTGGTTCCCAATTTAGGGTCGGGATCCCACCAAGAGGTTGCAATGTGGTTTAACAGGATTAACACAAAATGTTTTTTTTATCTCAGGCTTCAAAACATTATTTAAATAAATCAATCTGAATTTGGTAGACTGTGATAAGGGGCTGTAAAAAGTTTTATTTTCAGGTGTCACAAACCAAAAATGTTTAAAATGTATTAAGCCATTTCTAGTTCACCATCAATTATTTTCTTGACCTCCACATTAGCATCAGATGTTGTTGATAGGAAACGTTTGATGGACTGCCATATAATGTGTATACTGTAATGTTTAGTGTACCTGTAGTATCCACCGCTCTCTTTCTCCAGTGACGGTTCCACTGCGCAGTAAATGGTCGTCTGAGCTCCCTGGACAGAGTTCTTGGTGAAAGGACTGACCATCTTCATGAGAACCTGTTGAGGGCCACTCAGGTGACGCCATAAATCTGTCTGGACGACTCCGGGGTGGAGAGAGTATGTCGTCACACCTGTGCCTGAAAGACAAGTCGGTACCTGATTACTGCAACATGAATGAAACAGTGTACGAATAATAGAAAAAAAGTATTTTTCTACCGTGTTTGACAATTTTCTGATGCTCTTAAAATGCTTAAAATGACGGAGATAAGAGCACAATACACACCTTCTAGTCTCTTGGCCAGTGAGCGGGTGAAGAGGACATTGGCGAGCTTGCTCTGGGAGTAGGCTCCCTTCTTGTCGTAACTCTTCTCACTGTTGATGTCCTCCAGATTGATGGAGCCCCAGGAGTGAGCCATGGAAGAAACAGTGACAATCCGGGCTGGTGCCGATCTTTTAATCAGGTCAATCAACAAATGTGTCAACAGGAAGTGACCTGGAGAACAAGGAAATGACTTTCACATTCAATTCAGGAGTTTGAGAAAGCAGAAGTAGGATATTGTATCTTACAAGGATTATTTTGTTTTACGCTTCCAAGCTTGATAAACTGCACAGAATGGCTGCTGAACATCCCAAACCTGGTAGAAGCTTTTATATCCAGAATCGACACTACATCAAATGCATGCACTAACGTGTTTACCGTCTGACAAAAGGATTTTACAACATGGTCTAAGAGTCTGTCTCAGGGTTTTTCATACAGATTTTCAGCTCTAAAATTAGGTCAAGTTCAGTGGAAATGGTTAAATTTACATGTGACTTTTAGTGACTACGATAGAATAGAAATAACTGTTGTACCTTCAACTTCCTTGCCACAATGATTCAGCAGTGAAATATCAGTTAATAAGATAAGATTTTGACACTTGTAGCAGGCAACATTATATTCTTTTATACTTATTAGGTATTAATAAATTCAATTCTACCTTTACAAAAGTTATAATGTTCAGTCTTTGTTGAAATTGTTTCAGAGGTGTTTATTCAACTTGGACGATGTAGTTTGTGGTGCAGTTGTGAATTGTATTGCATTATATTGACAGGTGTTTCTAATAGTTAGTTTACCTTCTTTGATATGCAGTAAATTGGTTAGAAAGTGGGAACTGTAAAGGTGAAACTGAAAGGTAGCAGGCCTGGATTGACATCTAATTGGTTGGGATAATGGGATGTATTTACTCCTGCCTTAAAATTTCAACCCATTCCTACCTATAGGGTATAAAAAAAAACCAACCTCTGACTGGCAAAGTGTGAGACTTCTGTCCAAAAAAGACAGAAAAGACAAAAAGACAGCAATGACGTCCAAGACAAACTGAATGGCATTTTAGTGACCAAATTTACAGACAAGGAAGTAACTAAACATGTCTTTAAAAACGTGGTCTATAAACCTGGGCAGGGACAAATGTCCTGATGGCAGGGTGATAAATTGTGCGCTTTATCTTACCAAGGGACTATTTGCCTTATCAGACATCAGCACAGCAAGCTGTAATACACCAATAAATATTTAACAGCAAGAGGACATTACTGCTAAATAGTAAAGTATAAAAGAGGGCCATATGATCTTCGTCTATGTACGTATAAATTCTGTTATAATTTAAGAAAGTCCTAAATCTCAGTGATGTATGAGTTGCTTTTACCATTTCCAATTTAACCCATTAATAATTTTTCAGCAAAACCAAAGTACTGTTGCATTCAAGCTACAATATATTAGATCTACTGTAAGGATTAAAACACTGGTGCATCATTACATGTAGGTATGGGAATTGTTTTAAATGCCCTGATACCTCCCAGTTGGAGTCATGGCGGGTGCAAGTGTGTTTAAACTAAAAACAAATCTTGGAGTTGCAGTAATTCACTGATGGTGGTCCAACGTGACAGATCATCTAAATTAATGCAGTTCCACTGATACACTTAGCTCAGCTTCATTTTAAATAGATTTTATATGAACAGGACACCTTATTACTGATAATTTGCGTGTCAAACATGAAAGAAATTGGAAAAACAAGGTGCCACTTCAGTCAGACACTAAGTGATGTATTAAGAACAGTCCATTCTTGACTCACAAATCTTTAACTCCTTTACATGTGATATGTATGTAATTATATGTATGTGATTTATTCTATGTAGAGTTGCAACGATTAGTCGATTAATCAATTAGTTGTCAACTATTAAATTAATCGCCTACTATTTTGATAATCGATTAATCGTTTTGACTCATTTCTTAAGAAAAAGTGTCCAAATTCTCTGATTTCAGCTTCTCAAATGTGAATATTTTCTGGTTTCTT
>NTHP01000238.1:647440-657495 GCA_003416845.1 Oplegnathus fasciatus
ATATATATATATATATATATATATATATATATATATATATATTTAATACATAGGAGTTTGTTTGAAATTTGGTTCAGTTAAAGGGGAATTAGGCAACTGTGACTTCTACTGACCTCTACTGGTGACCAAGGAACTGCCACAACATTGGCAAGTCTCTGATGCCGCTTCTGATGCCGCTTATGATGTCCTGCACATAAAAAATACATTTGCATTTTTAAATTTCTACAATTGCTTTCCCCATTTCCCCTTTAGGCTTCATAACAAACTGGCTCGCTCATGTCATTGTTCTCCATCTCCATCTGAGCTGCTCAAAGTGCAAGTAGGTCAGGGAGCATTGGGAGCATTTGAAATGCCAAGAGGTTGGCACAGTTTTGCTTCTTAAAAGGGTACTGAAATGCCAAAAACAGACAGAAATCTCAGCACTTAAGCAAAGAAATTGTCTTTTTTGGTATTTTTTATATTTATTACAGGAGAACTCACCAATATTACAAATTACAAGACAAAAGTCTCATCTCATTTTTTTTAATTATTATAGTTGCAAGCCATATATACAGGACACATCTAGTTTGCACAAGCAAAACAAATGAGAAAAAAATAGAGAATAACCGTAATATTCATAACATAATGAGTCTTTGTATACCTCTACCACATCCGGTGCTGCCTTCAATATGAAGCAGTTTCTGGGTCACTGCAAACTTCCTGTTTTAAATCAAGATGAGTAAAATAAACTGGGGGCAGAAATTACAGAGACAGAAATCTTTTCTGGCACTTTTGGCAGGTTTTTCAATGTCTTTCATGTACATTGTCATTTTGTGCAATCTGGCAGCAGACATCTTGCTTTGTGTACCTTAAATGAGTTCTTTAATCATTAATTGTTTTATGACCTTTCTACAGTGGGAAAAACATTTTTCTTGTACCCTTTCACAAGCATGCACAGTAACTGAGCCTGTACTATCTTTACATGTCCTCGCCTCATGACACATTTATTTTCCTTGTCATCCCAGATGTCACCTTTGCCAAATACTCTACATGGGAGCGGTGCACTCATTACATCATACAGCCATCAGAGTCTAACATATTAGTTTACACAAGCAAATATAATATATCAACCAGCATAGACCAGTACTGATACCAACTGTATCAAAATTCTTTACTTTTATTGCTAAAGAATTGCTGTTAAAGTGTAACCTTAACTAGTTCTGTGATCTGGATCCAGTGTCAGCTTCCTCTTCCTGCAGACATATCAGCTCCACCAAGTATGAACTTTATCCAGCACTGAGTGCTAAGTGACCTGCAGTAATCCATCACACTCACCGCTCAGCAGTTGAACAACTGGTGTCTGCCACAGCAGCCAAAGTAAAATTATCGTGTTGTATCATCTGATCCCGGTGATGCACCGATGACCTTGCTAGGATTTCCGTGCAGACCCCTGTGACCTGGAGTATTTATGAGTGGGTATAAACAATAAATACATGAATGAATGAAGGATGATACAGTGATTGCCCAGAAACCAAAAATGCTTAGCTCAAATAATTACGAAAAGAATGAAAGTAAGTAGTATGTTTTTTTAAAAAAAAGTTTTATTTTCAGTTATATTTGTCTATATTTATGTTACTTTAATTCTATATTTTTATATCATGTTAATTTTTCTAGTGTTGTGCAAAATGAGCAAAGGGATGAATCTCATAGTTTCAACTTGGGAAAAAAATCTTTTTTTATCACGCAGCAGATGGAAAATCATTTTTTCCAGATGGTTAGAAGAGTTAGATGATTCTGGAAATACCTTGACAAGTGGTGTTAAATGACCTTCTGGGTTTTCCAAAGACTGTCAAAGATTTATCTTTTGGAAAAACAGACGCTTAGCTCTGTGACACGCGTTTAGCAGTTGATTCGGTTATTTGTAAATGTGTGAGAATGGATTTAGAAGGGGTCTACTCTGACTGCACATGTTTATAATATCTTTTTCACACCTTCTATCATTTTGGTGATTTGGCTCCATATGTGACATTTCAAATAAAGGAAAGATAAAAAAAACAAACTTTAATTAGAAAGAAAGCACGAGCCAAATCTAAAGCTTCTGGCTCCCTGCAGCCATTTAGCAGATCTTCAGCCAGTTGGAAATGAACAAATGATGACGCTTCAAAAGCCAAATGTGACTGAACTGGATTCTCTTTCACTCTGCAAAAAGGTATCAGGAAAGCTTTAAATCTAAAATTAAATTCACAACTTCACTCCTTCCTCAGAACAGCTTGAATATCTCGAGATCAGTTGAATATCAGTTGTTATTAGATGTTATTATTTGCTCTTTTATTTTTACAGGCCATCAGTTTGTCTGCTTATACTATTGTCTGTTATCTATTTAACTTAATATGTTCTCTGCCTCTCAACATGAGGTTTATGATACTTTTATAAGCCTAAATGTAAGAGAATATACATGAGAGCATTATTTAAACCCCCTTTTTCTGCTGTGTCCATTGTTCCCACACTGCCTGCTCTCATGATTTGATAATATTCATCAGAAGAAGGTGGGACAGCATATGTTGTGATGGCAACTATCTCTTTAGCAACTATTTCTTAGTTTTCACATCTCCCTGAAATTACCAATGATTAAGTTTAAATTGTACTGGTTTCTATGAGTGAATCTTATCTTGTAGCCACAGTAATCAGGGCTTAGACAGAGCCGCAGCTGCAAGAATGACTGATGAATGACTCTGTGAAGATTCTTGATTAAATGCATCCATGTGTGCCTCTATTCATAGCTAATCAAAAGGCATTTAAATGCTGACCAGAACATCTAAATAAACAAATTATTATCTCTTGGTTTGGATGATTTTGCATGGCATGGAAGTACAGAATTCTATAGTTGGCATGCTAATGAATAAAACCATGGTTCATCCTTGACCTGTACCCTGTCTATCTGGTTATATCAAATGTTTTTCAACTTTTTCAATGCATGTCTTTCTTTTTGTTTGTTTTGCTGATGATACCATCCTATATCTAACCATGAATTTAGTTAAAGTGACCAATTTAACACACTGAAGATCATTTACTGGAGGAATAGCACTGCATGTGCATAATATGTGTGAAGACTTCATCCAACTGGTTTCACAATTGTATGAAGCCAGGTGGTGACGTTACTTAAAGTTATAATCCTCAAGATCTTCATTATTTCATGTAATGTGGAGGAAACATATGTATTCTTAGAGCACACACCAGTAGCCACAGGTGTCCCCAAATCAACCAGGAACAAGCTGTGAACACAACACTGACATAGTATCTTCTTATAAAGTTGATATGGTGAACGTGTTAGCAAATAGTTCACACATCCAGCAGACTTGAGGCAACATTATCAATCATTTGGAGTTGTGTTTTTGGCCATTTGGCAAATGCAAGTCCAGCTCCCTATTGTGTATTGTGTCCTGAAGGAAATATCCGGCTCTTCAGCTGCTGAACGCTCCACTATGTTCAGTAGCTATTGCAAACTTTTTGTCTGCCATTTGGTGATGGGCAGGTAGTGTGCTGCTGTCTGATGGGGCTGGAAATTAGGTTGATGGGAGCAGTGAGAGTGAACCAAAACAGTAACGTTGGGGGCCAGAAAACCAAAACAATTAGCTGAAAGACGCCAAAACGTCCCCTAAAGCTGAAGAGACCTGCAGAGTCGGGTGATAATTCTCAGTGGGTTCATCACTATAAGCGACCCCTTTCACGTTACACATAGCTGTGTGACCCACTGTTAATATAAAAAATATTGCATTTATTATAAGTGCAGCTTTAAGGGTGGTAACTTTAAGTACATTTCATTGCTCCAACCGAGGCTATCGGCTAATTAGCTTAAACTTATGTACTTCCCCAAACCTGCTGCTAAATGTTAGATTTTTTTCCCGAACAACCATAATTTGCATTAGCAATTTACTGCTACTTCTTATCAGCATAACAGCATAACATAATATAATAAATACATTCAAGCATACATCATAACAAGGCTGCTTGGTTCTACAGTATACTGCACCCTATAAATTGAACAAGTTACGTAACAGTTTGATATGAGAACATCTCGTGCTGCTGAGTTACTTGATGCAAAGAAGTTTGCAATATGTTCATGTAATGAATGTACACTTTAGTTTGCTTACTCACCTGCTACATTTTAGACTATACCAAGTAATTACTAGCTTACAATAATTATGACATTATACAGAAACAAGTACATCCTGTGCCTTTGGTGGGAAAGGTCATCTTGCAGTCACACGTGCACACACACACACACACACACACACACACAAACAAAGGCATACAGGCCCCAAAACACACAAGACACAGAGCACATTTGGTCCGAAGGCAGGGGCTGTGATGGATGAGTGGCATGAAAAAACATTAAAAGGGGGAATAATAACAGTGCTGCTCCCTCATACAACAGCAAAAGACTCTGACCCCCTCTGTCCTTTTCTCAGACAGACGGGGTCCAAAAATACACAAACTGAGTCCAGATGATTCATTAGGAGCAACTGGATTGGGGACACTGTGTTTTATGTAATCGGAGTGGGTTACATTGCACACAAATGATGACAAAGTACAAATCTGTGTTACTTAATAGCTTTATTCATTCAGGGCTAGATTTTGCCTCAGCCCATGACATAATTATCATGTGGGACATTATGCCTGATAACTCAGACTGTATGTGGAGAAACTTTAGACTGCGGTGGGACACAGGACATCTCAAGAGTCACTGAGGAAGAACGATAAGAATGATCTGGCAAATGTTTAAGTTGAGAGTTTTTATTTTCTTTTGGGTTCTCTCGTGTATACTTGAAGAAAAATGTCAGCGGCACTCATGCACATGTGGAGGAAATACATTAAGGTATAGGCTCTACACATCTGGTCAGAGTATGTTTCGCTGACAGCCGGTTAATTGCATAAATCATGATGGTGGTATGCTTGTGCTCCTTAAAACCGGCAGCTCAACCCGCTGTGAGACTCTCACTATCGGCTAAATGAAATTCCAGTGAACTCCACCAGGACACAGATTTGATTGAATCTGTTTTCCTTACAGGGATTACATTATGTAAGACTTCACATAATCCCAATTTTTATTTAAACTAGATTTCAGCAGTGATCAAAAGGATTAAAAGGCGCTCACAGACTGAACAGAGCTATAAAACAACACTGCAGTGCCATCTACATATTTTCTTTGCTTTAAAACAGCATGTAACTGTGACTGAATACTTGTTTTATGAATGCATCCATGAATTTTGATAATAAAGTTTTACTGGAGACCTTGACCTTGAAACAGATCCTGAATGCAGCACTGTTCTTGCTCTTTCTGCAGCCTCGCTTTCAAAAACCTGGAAATTTGCCATATTTGTCGTCTGCGGTGAATCCGCTTGTAGGTGTTATGTTAAACACTGCACCATACTGTATACCAGACAAATATGTACAACTGCTGCTGCTGGTAAAGAGGAGATAAATCATCACACACACATGCAGTATATACACAGCACACATACATATATACAGTATATATATAACATAGAATGTCCTCCCAGCTGCTCTGTAGTCGTCAACATCTTGGAAGTAAACTCTCAGCATCCTACATGCAGACGATGAAGAATGACTGCTATGAATAGACTCAAATATATTATGTTCCTCTGTGTTAACATGCAAAGCACGTCTCCTCGGTAAAGTTTTGTCATTGTCAGAAGGGAGAAGTGGTCAGCTGCAAAAGGAGTGCAAGGAGGTCTTTGCTATTCACAGGACACACTCACGGAAAATGAGCTGCAGAGCTGGAGGGACAGAAAAGTGGACTTTCAAAAGAAAATGGAGCCGGAGCACAAGGCTGAGAGAGAAACTCGCAGGGTTCATATGCATCTGAATGAGCGCGTAACAAACTGGATTTAAGCTGTGATCCTTGACACTTCTTTTTATTCTGGCAAGAAAAAAAAAACGGTCAAGCCATGGACTATTGATATTCTATTCATGTCCTTTTCAGTGTGTGTCCCTGAGGGAATTTCGGCAGATGCTTAACACACACCATCACCAAGGAAGCTACTGTATAAAAACTTTGTTGACCAGCAACAAGCCAGGCCTAGTGGCTGAAGGTTTAACTCTTGTTCCACTAATTCCCTTTTCTAGAGATTTCTCAAATACAAATGAGGTTTCAACATTTCTCATTTATGGTGAACAAACACTTAAATCAATATGTTAGTTCTGAACTCTCTAAAGCTCCCATGTGGCATGCAAAAAAAAAAAGTGTATTTTGGATTAAGGCCAATTCAGCCTGCTTTTTAACACTTGTTATTTTTGGTTTGCTTGGACAAAATATTAACTGTGTTGGAGATACAAACAAGGAAAAACAACAGTGATAGCTTTTCAAAATCAATAACAAGATGTTGACTATTCATGGAGGATAAAGGGAACTGTGGTTAGCCAAAACCTCAAAAATAAGTTGAATTAAAACTGTTTGACTACACTGTAAAACGTTTTAAGCTGGTTCAACTTAAAAACGTAAAAAATGTGAGTTAATTGAAAAAAACTTGAATAATTAGTTCAAAGTCATCTCATGAGTTGTGAAAATGAAACCAGCCGAGTTAGGTTCACTAAACCTGAGAAGGCAAGCTCAATAAACTTAAGATATTACCTTGACTCAACATCTGTTCAATTTTAATTTAACATGTAAAGACAAGTTTACATCGTGTATGTTTTCTTTGAACTACAAAAAAACGGAAGGGTTTCAACTCAAACAATGTATGCTGGGAAGCTAATATGCTAATCGCTTTACTTAATTTGATGAGTTGATCAGTGATCTCTCAACAGTTCATTAATTCAACTGATCATTTCAAGGTAAAAGACCTCAAGGCAGAAGAACTCATGTTTATAAGTTATGAAATGAAATGATAGCTAGACATTTTAAGTTGAATTAATGAATAAATTAATAAAAAGTATATATTTACGTCGTGTTAATGATAAAAGATTAGTTGATCCCACTGAATGAATTCCTGTGTGATGTTTTACAGTGTACAGAGAGGGTGGTGAATGAGTCTGTGGAAGGTGTGAGTAGAATTTGAAACCCCTTTTTGCATGTCAGGTCTTTGTTTGCTGGTTTAGCCAGCTCACACCCTCCCAATAGGTGATGAACGGGTGGCAGGTGGTGATGAAAAGCTAAAGAGAAAAGCTTCTATCACTGTGCCAGCTTACAACACGCATAGACAAGGCTCTGGATTGCTACTCGCCATATTCACATCTCGTTATCATATATTGCAAAATGAGGAGAATTGAGGGGATTGTGTGACACTGCAGGCGGCCTCTGTGCTTTCAGCGGGTCAGGCTTCAGCAGGGAAGTACACAATAGGGAGCTGGCCTTGATTCTGTGCCTCCCAGTTATAGGGCGTACAACAGTGCACATGCAGTGTGTATGCTGAATCCCCCACACCCGTTATTTCTGGCTTCCAGCTACCCATCTCCCCCTGGTTTACTGGCAAGAAAGCATTATTAGTCCTACAAGAGCCAAAAGCCAGACAAGAGTGTGTCTGTGTGCTTGTGCAGGATTTCTTTGGGGACTAGATAGAGGAGAAATAGTACTATAGTACTTTCTTGTTCATTCCCGAGCTTGTTTTAATTTATGTGGACGTGACTGACAATGTTTCGAACAGATGGTCTTCCTCAGGTGAGGAGGGAGACCTTCCAGCTGTCAGGAGGACCATCTGTTGAAAAATATTAAATGCACACTTCCTTAGAAATCCTTTCCAACAAAGGGCCTCTTTCTGGGATAAAATCTAGCTTGTGTCGGACCCAAAGTTATCCATGTATGTGCATTTTCATTTTGTGTGATAGCTGGGACATGTAGAGTACTGAGATACTGAATGGTGACCATACGGTACATGAATTTTTAAAGGACTGCTGATGAATTATGGCTTGGAGAAATGAACAAAAGGGGAGAACACTAATAACTGTTGGGCATCGGGTTCCTGGAAACCCTGTTATAATGTCCATAATATAAAATGATGGATTATCCCTTTGGCTGGAATCATTCCCCGTATTAAAATGGGCACCTCTTACATAATCAGCCCGGTGACGATACTGGTACAATGATCTTATGAATCTAAAGTATAAAAATCACAGAGATTCATGATTGTCCACGATTTCTACACAGAGGGATTTATTAAAAAAAAAAAAAAGGTTGAGGTTGCAAAAGCAAACTTTATTTAATTTTTGTAATAAAAAAGAATAGATTTTTAACTTTAAAATATGTACATTCTTTAATTTGCAGGACATAAATTCATAAATGAATCCACCTTTACTGTAAGTAAGTAAGAAAGTAATCAAGTAAATATAATTTAACAGTGATAATATCAAGAATTTAATACATTTTTCATGCCTCTTTCTTCTCTTTTCATATCCCCCAAACAAAGGATGCTATTTTTAGCCATTTCTTCTCTTTTTATTGCCTTTTTTTATGCTCTTTGTGTACTCTAGTTTCCTCACTGCCAAATCCGAAACCTTTACTGCTGCAATGACCTCGTTTCCTGACATGGATCGATAAAGTTTCACCATGTCTTATCTTCACAGGGCTTTGTACTTTACCTGCTAACCACCACTACAAGTTACTCATTTGAGTGTGCAGTAGTAGTGTAGTGTTGTGTGTTACTATTAGCATTAGCATGATGTGGCAAAAGAAGCATTGTGGTGAAACCTGTTGTTTGAAGGCAGAAGTGATCCTTGGTAAAAACCTGAACCAAGTCCACATGAAGTCATGACTGATTGTTGCTCTTGCTAAACCCTGCAATACCTTAATATGCTAATCCTCTTTGTGCGATTGGAAACAATGCATTAAAGTCTCTATTGTTGTTCTAGTATTGTTATATGTTAAGACCATGAGACAGAGAGATTGAATAAAACACAGTAATAACATGCTGGTCATTAACTTTTAATCCAGTTGAAAGAACATTAATTCTTTGTCACCATTTTAGCATTGCACTCCTAAAACGTTGTCAGACCCACAATGGACAGCTAAAAAAAAAGGATCAAAATCGATCGAGCAGAGCCAGAGATATCACCTTTTTTATTCCACACATTCTTCTTCCTTGTCAAAACATTGCGCCTACATTACCCACAATGCAGCTTAACCACAGACAGTTCAGTCTGAGATTCGGGTGTGTTGTGCTAGTAGCGGCTAATGGACTACAGAAAGCTTTAATTTACAGATTTGTTCTTGCCATTTTGCCACGTTTTCCCATCTGATCAAGTCATGTTTCAGTCTCATGTGCATGCTTGCTGAGAGTCAGAGATCTTTGGGAAACTCATACAAGCCAAAAACCTGTTTGACCAACACAATCAGGGCTGAAATCTTATTAAACGTGTCTGCCTCAGATATTTAATGGTCAGTGAGCATTCAGCCTCACAGAATTACAGCTGGCGACTGTGACTGCGTGTTTGCAGCGAAGGCTTTGGATTAAAGCTGCTATATTAAGATAATGAGATCCACTTTCTAAGGACGCATCTTAGGAACAACCTTGACACATAACTGAGAATGAAACACTCGCCAGCTCAGCATGTTATTACAATGCTTTTCATTGTTTCTCAAAGAAATACTCCGCAGTGCTGTGCGGGATCAGGGTTAAATTCCTAAGAAGCATAACTAAGCCTCAGGTGCAAATCACAGCTGAATTAACACAATTAAAGCTGTCTTAATTATTGATAAATGCAGACCTTTGTTCATTCATAATCATCTTAAGGAAAATGCTGGTGGTTTGAGGAGAAGGAGGAAATAGGCTGATGCAATCCCTGTAAACCTGAAAACAGAGTTTTGTTGTGACTCAAAATATTAGCCGCTGAAACAATCATTTCGCTTGTTGGGGGTAAGAACAAGCTTTCCCTTATTTATTGGATGCTCAATACATTGGTGCACCTTTATTGACATTCTGTAGGAAGCGATGCTTGACTGCACTTCACCTCCTTTAAAATGTAACATAGAAAAACACACTTTGACAATATAAAAGTGACAAATAGTCAACCTGGGATGAAAATGTTTGGAGATTTTGATTTAACAGACATTATCGCCAAAA
>NTHP01000238.1:664919-676721 GCA_003416845.1 Oplegnathus fasciatus
ACAGCAAAATAAGAGAATATAGGCAGAGGTCAGGGTCTCTGCAGATACAGACACCGCCACACACTTCTAGTGGGTCATAAGTGATGATTGAGAGGGATTATTTTTGTATGAGTCTATACATTGTTTTTTTTAGGAAAATCCTTCTCGTTATGCCTTTAAGAAAACACAATAATAAACATGTAATGTAATAAAAAACTAAATGAATAAGTCCCTCTCTCATCCCACTGGTAGAGTTTGGCGTCAATATTGTAGTTAACAGTCACATGATTTTTAAATCAAGTACTGCTAAATAATTTACAAGGAGGAATAAAAAGTTGATTACAGTAATCTCCTGATAGTGGGTGCAATTCAAGAAAGAGGTAAACCAAACATTAGATCTTTAATACATAATCTAAAACAAACACATACACACCTTAAGATACTGATGGCCGCCATGGTCCGACCACTTAAATATAATTATTATTACTAAGTCACTAAACACTCCCTCTTAAAGTAATATTAAAACATGATTAAAGCTGTGATATCACAGAGGGCTTCTTTTTTACAAAATAAAAGCATTTGCATTGAGCACGTTTTTTTTTTTTACTGAACAGCTGAACAGCAAATGTTGCCGTAAGGTGGTCACATTGCTGCACTTCTCTACCTTCACAGGCACCAGCTAACAGGTGGTAACATGAGAGAGACATGACCTCCTGCAGCGCTACAGGAAACCCTACTCCCACTGGTAATGCTAGCCAGCATACCACCGAGAGAGCATGGGAGCATGAACAGAAATCCGGCCCATGGCTGGATTAATTTGACTGTGGTCAGGAGCTATGAAAGGGGGGGAATTACTGGATAACAGCGGTGACGTGAAGAAGAACAAGAGGAAGATTTTTTCGGCTGAGTGACGGGGGGGAAAAGGAACAAAGGAAGGAAGGAATGAAAAAGTGAAAGGGTGACTGTTGTTCTCTATTCAGGCGAAACATCTCTCCACCTCAAAAAGTTTGTCTCCTTGTGAGTGTGAGAAAAAGCGAGGAACAAAGAGGGAAAGAAAGAGAGTCAAGAAACGGGACAATCAAATGGACAAAGAAGTGGCCGGGACTGGTACAGGTTTGGCACAGTCTCACTAAGCAAACCGCCAGCCTGATAGCCTCGCTGAATAGACTCATTCTTCTTATCAGCGTGGCCAGCAGAGCAGGAGGAGGAGGTGGTGGTGAGGTTCTGTGTAGGTGACCTAGATAAGGTTAGTCCTGAGCTGTACAAGGCATGTGGGGCGGCCTCCGAAGGCGACACACCCCTCCGCTATCAGCCCCCTTCTCTCTGTTATCAGTAGAAAATACTGACATGTTGGTCAGGTTATATCAGCATGTGGGACCTCACGCCAAACATGGTCGATACTTCATGTTATGTCATATGACTTTCGCATGGACTGCTGCAGGATCTCACACTCAAACACAGCTACCGAGCTCTCTGATTAATGAGTTATGATTTTTATGCCTACGATGGCAACTCAACTTGGAAATCCAGAAAAACACGGAACTTAACAAGGAAACCGTTTCATGCTCACAGTTCCAAAAAGTCTCATATCTTCACATCACACATTTTAAAGGAACCACTATCGTGTCAGAAACAGAGTTGTCCGAAGTAAACTGGATAATCCTGTTGCTTGGAAGGATGAAGTCTTGAGAACAAGCGTGTTTCACGAGGATACGTCCTCTTGGATGTAATCCAGGTGAAAAGTGCGGAAATGTGGGGTTCTGGTTAATGGTGAACAGGAAGTATCGGGTTTTACTTCTTTTTCCAGCTAGACATACACCATGCCAATTGGGTTATAATGTCCAGTGGCACTGGATCAACTTGTTACTTTGCTTGTGGAATCCAGTGCAAGCACAATTAGCACTAATGTCATCCGAGACAAGTTCCCCCACCCTGTGTTCCTTGTTGCCCTGGGTAGGGTACTCTGGGAAGAGACGCAGCTGCTTCTTTTCACCTGACATTCATTGAGAGAGTGCACAATGGATGTGATCCCTCACTGGCTTCCCACTATGCTAATTGTATTCAGTGGAATGCACAACCTAGATAGTAGGTTTTTGACCATTAAAGACATATTTTTCAGGGTGATAAACAGTGTAGGTGTATTGCGTAAGTTTAAAGATTTAATGTTTAATAATGAATAATATGTTACACTCAGAGAGTAGATTTTCAGCACGAAGAAGAAATCAAGAAATCAAAAAAGCTGTAGACTACCCCTGAATAATTTGCAGTGCGATAACACTCCAGCATAGGTTTATAGATTTATCATTGTTGATGCTCAGTGAGTTAATTTAAGACCTTCTTCTCCCTGATATGTCTTAACAAGGAATTCTGTGACTTACAGCAACTGCAAACACATATAAGGATTTTTCAGAGGAATTGATTTCCTAAGAAAATGTTGCTGTCAGACTGACTGCTTGGAAGAACTACAATGGCTTACAAAGTTGACCTGGATGCTCGTGTGCTTGCGGATTCCAGTTGGCTTGGAATAAATACAAAAAAGAACATGAGCGGCAACGGCCACCATAGCTGAACAGACCGTCCAAAGTAAAAAGCACAAAAGAAAGAAAAACAGATTTAACGCTCAGAGGAAGCACGTGCACGTTCTGCAAAGAAAAGTGGGCATCTCTGAGCCAAAGTGGGTCTACTTGCAATGCTATTGGACTAAGCTTATAAAATGTGGTGTCCAATGATGTCATCTAAATGAATAAGCATCTTGTGGATTATGGGTTTAAAACTACAGCAGGAAGCCCACGCACAAAATGCGCAGCCATCATTGTCCAGCTCTGACCACGGCAGGAATGATTAACCAATAAAATGTAAACAGATGCTGAACATAGTGTGTCAGTGAATGCTCCATATGCCACAGCAGTCTGTAATGACCCACAGCGTAATTGTCAGAGATAGTTTGGTTCAGCAGTAGCATGACCCTGCAGTTAACAGGGATTATCCCATGATCTCATTAAAGTTACAGCTACAGTATGTGGACTTGGTCATAATGCAGAATCATACTGAGCAGCAGGAGAACAGACCTGTCAGGTTATTTTTTGCATCTATTTATACTCACTAAGAAGCTGCTGTATGTGTGATCAAGAGTGTCAGACTCCTTTCCCCTGAGGTTTTTATTCCTCCATTTGCAAAATGGAGCTTCACACTGTGATATTTTGTTCATAGGAATCGATTTAAGATACTATTTTTAACAAAACAGTAGACCTACTTGAAATTTGAATACAGTGGGATGAGAGAAAAAAAGAGGCCACAATGGGAGATGATTCATTTTTGAGGTTAAATCTGGATTTCAGTTAATGGACAAGATTAGAAAAAATGTTTGTGTTTATTTGCTTTTCCTTGTGGGAAACTAAATAAGAGTGGTTCCACTTCATGAATATTTGCATTTTTTTACTTTGTTTATTGACAGAGAGCATGTTTTCTGGCCACCAGCATAATTCCCGTGGATTAACATGTAAAAACACTGTTGTTGATGTTTGAGGCAAATATCCTGTTGTCCCAAAGTGCCTTGGCTGCAACCACAACAATAAAACTTTGTATTTATGGAAAGCATTGTGATGAATTTATACAATTTTTCAAGAATATGCACAATAAACAATACGAAACATTCCCAAATTATTTTCTTTTAGCTTCAACTTATTGATTGAATTACACAATGACTTTGTCTGCACAGGTTTCAGAGTCACACACACAGTCAGTGTTTGTTAATACTTGCATGTCTGGGAAATAAAGTACACACTAGCATGTGCTTTATACAAAAGGATTAAGGCATGAGATGTAAGACATTTGTTTAAATCAGATCTATCTCTTGCGTCATATTGGCAGGTCAAAGGCCAGAGTGTGTTGAAAGATTTATTTGGTAATCAAACAATAAGGGAGAGTAAAGTGAATCACACCACTTTTGTCACAGTGCACTTCAGATCTTCCAGATATGTCAGTGAAACACTGCTCTTGAGAAGTGGATGTTTACATAAAATGGCAATGAAGACTGAGGGCAGGAAATTACACAGGAAATTTGCTATTGAAATGTTTATGTGAGGCCATTCTCGCTCACAGTTTGAAAAATGCTTAATGCTAAGTGGAGGGCTTCCTGAATACTATCTTTGAACCGATGACTTCTAGATTCTGCACACGTGAGCATAAGGAGTTTTGCGACAGAAGCAGATATGAAATGAATATGTCATTCTTATAAAAAATGTAACAGCAGCGAATAGCAGGAAACAACAGGGATTTGTGTTGATAGATGAAGGCAGTACAGCCTCCGCATTCAGGTTAAGGAACAAAACTGCACTTGTAACTCCTATTTATCCACCTAACAATCCTCCTTCCATCCTGTTTTAAACCAATTTAACTCTCCCCTGCATCTATTTTTCTTGCAATTGCTTCCTCTTTGCTCTTATCTAAGGACTCGTAGATTGCAAAACACACACTCCTACAAAAAGAGAATCACTGGACCAAACATGAGCAAAAATCAAAATAATAACCTCTGCGCACTGAAAGCTCCTACACTTCAAACGCAGTGTTCTTCATCAGGCCTATTAACAACACACAAAGCTCTCCTTAAGCAGCCACAGATTTTCTGTCACATGGCCTCATTAGCCAGAAATGATTGATTAACACCACTTGGCCCATCAGTACACATAATATATATATATACCTTCAAAAAACACACATTCCTACCAGAAATTACACAAATTTAGGCCATAAAATACCATCATGCTGGTTGTACTGGTAAAAACAACAAAGGGTCAACTAAAAGCAAACCTAAGAAGATTAATGTAGTGATGAAGTGTGCACACATAAAGAAGGCAAGAGGAGACGCCGTCCTCCCAAGAAGAACGACAACTTCAATTGTTTCAGCCCCCAAATGACACGTGTTTACGTTCAAGTGACAAAGCCGCAACCCAAATGACCCCAGTGATCTTTCCTTAAACCTAACTAAGTCAATTTTGTGTCTAAAACTAATAAAACCATAACCGGAGTGTTGTCACATCATAATTTATTTATTTTGTTCTCAGATCAGATCAGATCAAACGGTTATATGCATGGGGCAAACAACATATTTTGTCATTTAATTCGGAGGGCTTGTTGCAAGATAAACAATTCGGCGATACACCCTATAGTGTACTGGGTCACTTCATCAGTGACGTAACCTGGACTCATCAGGCATTTTTGGTCTTTCTACCTCACCTAGGTGACTAAGCTAGGATTGTTTGGACCCCGACTTGTGTCCCTGCAACACTGGACTCATATATAATACAACCTCAAGCAGTGAAACTCATTGTTGTACATCAAAAGGTACAAACTAGACCCTTCAAGCAATAAAATATCATAGAATTGCAAGGAACCTTTGGTGTTAACCAAAGATTCACCTCCTGAACAGCAGCTTGTTGACATTACCTCCACTGTGAGGACATTAAAACACATCAATACCAATTGTGTGATGTTAAAGGGACCCCAGACTTGATAAAGACAAGAGAATGCCCCTACGTTGACTCGTGTTGCCCTCCTGACAAATTCACAAATCGATCAATGTTTTTTTTTGGGAGGACTGATGAGAAAATCTCCCCATGTGATCCATTTAGCATCTACCTTAAAGTCCTCAGTAAAATGGAAATTTGAACATCTACAATTCCATGACAAATGGGCAAATTCCATTTTCTGATGAAGATCATGGGATATGATTGAAAACTCCAGAATAGCTATTAAATGGAAACTGAGGTGAGACCCTTTTTTAAACAATCATTTTACTGTTTCTACCTCAAATGTTTGTTTCAGTCACAGAAACGTCTGAATAATTATAGTAGTTATAGTAATAATTATACTGAATATTATAAGTGTTTACCACCCTGACTGAATAAGATTAAGTAACACTGCATCTCATCCCTACACTGTCCTTGTCTAGAGGTTAGATTTTACCCTGTTAATCACACAGAAGTGCAACGTCAGATCTATTGACTGCATACTGCAGTGGTGTGCATTTAGACGGCCTCCTCCTCGGACTCCCTCGCTCTCTCTTCTCTCAGATGGGTGCGCAGTTCCTGTCTCCTTAATATATGTCACCCGCCTGCCACGCTCGATTACGCAACAAGCTGCACCACTGGTCAGAAGCCTGGGGGGAAAAATGTGTGACATGCTGACCCTGGTGCATGTCAAATCTCTTTTTATGCGCTGACCATAAAGAATTAGCCCTGATTTGTTTGTCCTCACCTTACATGTTCAATAAAATCCATTTAAAGGACAACGTGCCATCACCATCACACGTATTTCATGTGGGGCTCAGCCCAGTGTAACTAACACAAATCTGTTATGACATTGACATTTCTGACCTTCACAAACACTGCTGCAGGCTGTGACCAGGCCTTGTGTTATATTCTTATCAGTTTATGAAAGCATGTACTCAGGGAGACAAAACATGCAAATAAGTGTGGCCACATCTGTGTTACATGATGGCACCCAGCAGGATCTTTCCTCTCACCCAGCTGTCACAACACCAAGTGAGATGAAAAGATGCGACGCAAAGGCAGCACTGGTGAGATAACAAGACTGGGAATAGGAAGCTGTACTGAAATAGGGGATACAGGTGATCAGTGCCAGTGTTTTTTTTGATGATAAAAGGACATGTGGGGTTTTATTCACACCTTTACTTCAGTTAGCTTGTGCAGAGAATCCAAAACAAGTGACCGTTTGCTAAATTAAGCAGCGTTTGTCCAATCATATCAACCATAACGAGGCCTTAGGATTTTCCACACGTTGAAGCGTGCCTGGAGTTGTTTAAGAGCGATATTCAGCATTTAAAGAGTTAAGAGGGTGGTGTTATATACAAGAGTAAAGGTGTTAGGAATGGATTAAACTTTTATCTGCTCTGAAATAAGGTGCAATCGTTAGCATATGCTGGCTAGTACCGTTCTACGGTGGTAACCAAGCAGCAGTTTGTGGGGCTTCAGGTTACGTTAAAAATGATTTACAACAAGCTCATCCACTGTCTAGTATTTGCCCACTGTGAAGAAGCTGGTCCTGGATGCTGTCAGAGTTTAGGGTAAGGTTAGCAGCTCTGTCCTGGCTTTTATTGGATTTGGGGAGGTTGACACTCCAGCAATCCCAGCTAACGTTACCCGTTATATGGTTTCCCAAACACATCAGTTAGTCCTCATCCTTAAAACCTTTTTACTTGTAACGTTAAAAGTGAAATATACTGTAAGACATTATGAACAAGTATGTTAGAACAGATTGATTTTACAATATTCTTATCATACTTATAATACTAAGACTAATATCTCTACATTGCACTACAAGAGCAATGTTGTTTATTTATTTCCTTCTACATGGATCATGAACTAGTGAGGATGTTAACTTTCTGCCTGGGACATAACTTTAACCTCAGTCTTTTAGCACAATATCATGTGTAGCCATTCTGTATATTCAAGACCCCTTTTATAAGATTCTTGTTTTAAAATAAGTTAGATGAAAAAACTATAAACTATAAATTAAAGTCCAATTGTTTAAAAATTGTTTATGTGCCGAACGAAATCAGAAAGCTTGACAGGCATAGCAAACCATCAATCATCAATTACAGGAAACAACCAGGTTTTCTTAAAAAGGGACTTATAATACATCTGATAGGTAGAACTTCTTCATACTTGGGGCATAACAAAATGGACTGATGCTCATTGTTCATACAAGGGTTTGTAACTGCTAACCAGGACCATTCATTGCCTGTTGTCTCCTACTGCCACCAAAATAGCTGACCTTTTGGGGTGACTGGTTATGAAACTTTTCCCAGTGCCGCCGCTAGCGATCACATGTGAACCTAAACGAACTTTTCCATTCTGGTTTGTATCAAAGAGTTTTTTTATTATTATTCAATTCGTTATTGATTCTGACTGCGGTAGTCAGACTGACATTTCAGCCGTCGATAGCTTTTATTTTTATTGATATTTTGTAGGACACATTGGGATGGCTGAGGGCACACTGGGGACTGAGGATGCACTGGGGACAAATCCAGCTCTATTCAGAGCTCTGTGTGGTCAAGCCAACTTTTACTGTACATAAGAGACCCACGCATTCCTCCACAGAGTCTCAAGACCAGCTGAAAAAACTAGGTAACACCCACCCTCAAGCAGAGGAAGTAGAAAAGCTCTGTTGATTAAAATCGGTCTCATCTTCCTGTCGAGGGTTTATAAGAGAGGTGAGAAGTCAAGTGTTGCTCACATTTCACAGAGGCCGAAATGCCACTGCTGATTAAAATCTTGAGTGCACTGTGGTGTTAGCAGCTAGCAGTGTCTTGTGGCCCACACATGATGATAGGAGATCATCGCCCATCGCCCACCATCTGATCGGTGTTGGCAGACATGATTCTTAATCACTTATAACAGAAGTGAAAATATCATGTAGAAAAGTGGATTTTTTGGAGGATCTTTCCCATTTAACCCTGTCTCAGTCTGCAGTTGAAAGATTATTTATTAGATAAAATAAGCTCAATTACACATAGCTATAGGATTAGGTAGCAGCTCCGCTTTAATGCAGGAAATACACTTTATCCAATGCTGAAGATGCAGTACTTTGGACTACTGTTGGCAGTTTTATTCTTGGCAAATATTTTCACAAGTACTTACAAAATCCCGACAACTGGAGCTACTGTTTCAAAAATAGCTGCACATAAGGTACTAAAGTGCTGTACTTAAGTAGAATTTTGAGGTACTTTTACTTTACTTGAGTATTTCCATTTAATATTTCATACTTTTACTTCACTACACACCTTTTCTTTTCTTTTTTACTAAACTACATTTATTTGACAGCCGTTACTTTGCTGAACAAAGATCAGCTAATAAAATATGATGCTTCATCAGAGATTAAGTACAATTTTAAATGCAGAACTTTTACTTGTAAAGGAGTATTTTTACTCTGTGGTGTGGTGCTACTTTTACTTAAAGGAGTAGTTTGACATTTTGGAAAATGTGCTTATTTGATTTCTTGCCAAGAGTTAGATGAGAAGATCAATATCACTCTGATATATGTCCTTTACAGTAAATTTTAAAGCTGTCGCCAGGATAGCTTAGCATAAATACTGGAAGCAGTACAACCACAACTTGTCAAATTTACACTTTGGTTAATTTACATCTCAAACAATCAAGATATGAAGCGTTAATTGGTGAGTTTCAGAGGTGCTGGTAGGAGGATTACCTTTGGACAGAGGCAGGCTACCCCTGTTAACAGTCTTTGTGCTGCGCTATAAGCTACCTGTCTCCTGGCTGCAGCTTCATATTTAACTGACAGACACGAGAGTGGTATCGACCTCCACCAGTGCGTATGGCACTCTCACAGCCACATATATTGCTGTGGTGGTTTGCAAAGGTGCACAGGATGTTTGATAAAATCTAATTTATTTGTTAATCATGACATCAGTGACTTTCTTAAGTAAACCACAACACGCACTTCCAGTTAAGTTTCACCTCAAGTCCATCTTTGGAGCAGTTTAAAGGTGCATTTCCCTGCCTTTGAGATAAGATAGCCTAATATCACCAGTCAGCATAGCCTATATTTCAAGTACATGTAGACACATAGTGTGTACTATAAATTGGGTGTTCAACAAGCTGTCCCTTTAATACATTCTTTCATTTTGAAACCATTTAGCTGGAAAATGGCCACGTGATTTGTTCACACTGTGTCATAAAGCCACAGTGTGCTAAAATGCAAGCACAGTGAAATTTCCAAACAATCAAAATAGAGAAATATAACAACCCATAAGTGAAAATATTTAGATATGGGATACATAAAGCAATCATGTTACACGTTAGTTTTTGACTAGCATGTCATTTGGGATTGAGTAATTCTAATCCTGTTGGGTTTCAGGTGTTGACAGGTGAAAATTGAGTCACTAAGAAACAACATATAGATCTCAAAAAGGTGATAATGGCAATAAAAATGATATGGAGAATGTGCTTAATTGTATAGAAAGAAGCAAAACAGATAAAACACTTGACACTTAGTTAGTCATAAAATATATTTATTCAACTAGTAAAACGTCCACTTCCAAAATAGAATGACAACAACACATACTCATGGGATGGCCCTAACAGTGATTGGAATAAGGCGTTTTTACTTTTTTATGTTAATTACAATCTTTCTGGAAATTCATCGCTTTTGTCAAACTTCTTTATTGCTTCAGAAAATGCATACAGGGCTAAAACCAGAGGTCTTCAGGACCTCACATGGTGTTTTGTTAATTATTCCCCTACACAGGGCCTGACACCAGGCTGACACTATAATCTTATCTGTTGGCAGGTTCTTTTCTTCCTTGGCTTCCTTGGCAGGGCAATTTCTTCCTTGGCTTTGTGCATGAGCCACTATGGCATCGCCCACAAGGCGACTGTGCGTATTAAGCTTTAGCACTCGACACACTGGGGTTTCAAAACAACACATGGAGGGATTTCCTTTACACATTACATTTCATTTTGAAAAGGAGGATCATTCCTCTCTATTGCTATATTATCAGGGCATCAACAATTCAGATGAGCTTTTGGTTACAAAACATTATTTAGGAATCACTTAAGACTTATTTTGCATAAGCTCTCAGGCTAAAAAAAAAGACATAATCCATAATAATAATAAAAACACAACACGGGATGACAAATGCATGAAAGATTTGAAGATTAGGTCGTAAAAACAGAGACATCAGCCATTGTCGTGATGTTCAGCAGCTTGCACTAGCAGCAGTCTGTCCTCATGTCCTTTGTTGCTGTACACTGAATTTAAATCAATAAGCAGGTCAGCGCCTATAGGCTTCACGTCTGCATGAGACTGTGCGTGCGATGTTGTGCGTGTGTGTGTGTGCCAGAGGGGGATTTTCTGAGTCAATCGGTTGTGATGGAGGCGGCTGCAGAGTTTCATTAAGCTGCTGTGATGCAGAGGCTGGCAGTCAGTCAGAGATTACAGACAGACTGGCAGCGGGAGTGTACGTGTCCTGTGTGCGCGTCTTTTTAACTGCATCTTACCCTCCTCACAGATGGTGAAAGAGTTTCATCCTCCCCCTGCCTACTGCAACTAGCTTGTGCTTTCAGCTTCCTGCTGGCTCGAGAGCACCATTTTGACTATAATTCATCTTCATATTTCATCCTTTGTTGGGCGACACAATGACGACCTGCACACACTGGTGTTATGTCTCTAAAAACATTGGCACCAGTTGCTAAATCCTAGTAAACGTGTCGCAGCCACCGTGGAGTGTTTGTCCTATAAAATAAATTATGAGAGGGCATCTTTGCTGGCTTATTACACACACACAAACAGAGATGCAAATCCTGCAAGTGCTTCATCTCACGGTTAGACTGCCCAGCATTAAAAGCAATGGGCCACAGGAATTTCATTTCTTTTATAAATTGGACGGAGAGAGATATGTGTGCTTTGTGGCTCACTGCTAGAGAGGTAACTCCGGGTGTCTGACTAAAGGGAGGGGGAAGGGAGAGGGCAACAGGGCAGAAAGGGTGAAAGAGGGGGAGGGGGTATTACTTGAAGGAAGCACGGACAGAGCGACCCTTGAGCGGCTGGGGAGGGCGGTAGTTGTCCACCATGCAGCACTCGGCCTCACCCTCAGCGGAGAAGAGCAGGCTGCGGAATTTGGCCATCTGTGAAAAGGGAGAAGACGGTCGCGTTAGTCATTCCTGCTGACCTCCTGTGACTGTCACTCAGCAAACACGTCACTGGTCTCTCCGCCAAGTCGCTCACTTCAATTCAGAGCCTTGTACTGGGGAATCAAGCAATAGAGCTCAGCAGTTGTTTTGT
>NTHP01000238.1:676841-730610 GCA_003416845.1 Oplegnathus fasciatus
CAAAGTAAACAAACTTCGCCAGCCAGCTCCGCTAAAGCTTGCCAATTAAAATGTCAGATCTCGTTTGTTTAATCTGTACACGGTTGTGTGCTGGACTATTTCTTGGCTGGGTTCTGTCACTGTGAATTAAAACCACAATTTCTCGTTTTCACACTTTGATTCTTGTACGAATTAAACAAATGTGTGAGTTAATGTGTGAATTAGTGAGCTTTAGAGGTGCTGGCAAGTGGATTTTGTTACCTTTCGACAGAGCCAGGCTAGCTTTTTTCTCCTGTTTCTAGTCTTTATGCTAAAATAAGCTAACTTGCTTCTGGCATTAGCTTCATATTAACTGTACAGACGTAAGAGTGGTATCAATTTTCTCAAATAACTCAAATAAGTGTATTTCCTAAAAAGTCTAAATATTTCTTTAAGTCAGGCAGGGCAAGAAAAACAAGTCAGTGGCTACAGGATGGTGTCAGAGGACCTATTTAAAGGATTTATTATTAACTCTAACTAATAAATCAGTCCATGGTAATTACACTGCTTCAGCTACTGAAGTATAATGTACACAGTGAGTTACTATTCACTACTGGGGCAAAATAATTCAGCTTGTGCGTGCATCCTCGCACAATTAGCTAATAACAAATCATTAACTAATGACATGTATTACCTTAAATGGATGACGTCTTTGTCATTATCTGCTTGACCAGCCTTATATGGCCGGTCTAAAGTCTAAAGGTTATGTCTACACGTCTCACATGTTTACCCTTGAGACAACCTACTCGCTGGCATGAAATAAACATTTGACCAGGCAGTGTTAATTTTCACATGGCCTAAAGACTCCAACCACAAGGACAAACCTGCCTAGAGAGGCTGTTAGTTTAGATTAATGGGTGTACAGAAGTCAAATATCCATTTCAGTAGGTAGGATTAGGTGTAATTTAAGGAGTAAACACGTAGCAAATGCAGGTATGATGTCTACTTATGGATGAAATCAGACACTCACTGGAACTGCGTCTCCTCATCTACAGAATGTGATGCATATGTGGGAGAACATTTCCTGTTGACACCCCCACTCTGACTCAGAAACACTGTGGTAAGTTACCAGCATCTGTGTGAACTCTTGCTTGCCCTTGTTCTCTTGGTTGGCCAAGTGTCTTTTCTTTTTTCATTCTGAAAGTGAAATAGGCTGCTGTATTGCCTTTCCTCCCATTACAGAGGTTTCTTCTTCTCGTTTCAGCCGCGCAGCTAATCTGAACAATTAAGCCCTTGATTTAGATCGTAGCATAAGAGAGGATTTGCAGACGGGGCTATTCTAGGCCGAGGGCACGCAGCCAATCCTCCTGCTGCCGCTGAATGGGCTCTGTGAGCAGCCATACCTGCTCAGAGCTGACACTGATTGGCTCTTTGCAGACAATCCAGGTGACGCTCTCCAGCAGAGGGGGTGTGGTCAGAGAGCCGTCATATGTCCAGTAGTCCAGGCAACCAGGGAGCAAGGTAGCAGGGTCGAAGTTAGCGAAAGTGGTCTGCTTGCCCTGAAAACAATAAAGATAAGAACAGAAAGTGAAGAAGAGGACAGTCAAATACCTTATCATAAATCATCAAATACAATAAGAATTGTAAGAATATGGTTTTTATGGGAACATACTTTGGCCCTGATGACATTAAAGGCGTCAAGAACCTTCTGGAGACTGGCATTTTCACCACCAGTCTGAAAAACAATAACACACATTATGTTGAAGATTAATTATAAGATCATCAGCAAACAGCACTGTCCACTGCAGTAACTAAACTATGCTTTTTACGCTTTAACCGTTGCTACTGACCTGCAGGAATACTCCTACAACAGCAAGCCCATCAGGCTGGCTGGCAGCCTCACCAAAACTTGCGTATTTGGTGTTCCAGTGCACCAGATGGAGCTGGGAAGAAATGAAAAAGATAAATAAAAAACAAAGCCCTGCAAAAGTAATCTTATTCCAATGATCCATTCTCAGACCTGTGGAAATCCTGTCATGTCTAATCTGGCCACTGGATCTTTAGTGAAATAAATTTACATAAATAAACTTGGAGTTTCTATTTAATAGTAGATACTGAACTTGAAAGAAGATGGGATGGTTTTTGTGAGATGTTTATTTTGCTTCAAAAATGCTTTTTGATCAAGATAGGGGTGGGGATAACATCGTAATGCTATAAGACAATAACTTGTGCCATTAAAACTGTATTTAAGGAGAACAAGCACATATGTTTGCTCACAGATTGGAGTTTTACTTGTACAAACCTTCTCTGAGGTTAAATGGCCTAAATAGTTGAGTTAGAATTCAAGCAAAAAAACAACATAAGCAAAAAACAATGCTACTCTTTGAGTGGAAGTTAGTGAACTGGAAAATATAAAAAGCAAAGAAAATTAGTGCTCTACTTGGGTCTACTTTCTCCAGCCATTATGGTTTAACCCAACCACTGACAATGACGTTATTTTTTCCTTCAGAGCAGCTCTGCTCTTGAGAAATGTTAACAACCTACAATACAAATAAAGTTAAAACCTCAAATCTGGCTTGCAGAATCCTTACCTCAGCAGGATACTTGGTCCCGGCTATGGTGTGCTCAGAGCCCCTGTCATCAGAAGCTCCCCAGTGGAAATGAAACTGCTTGAGCCTGTAGGTCCCTGAGATCGGTCCGTCCTTCAGAGCTGCAGAACAAACAGACCCACATCTCCCATCAGTTCATCCCACGCTGAATGTGGGTGGTGCTGCAACATGAGCAACATTGTCAGAAAATGATAAAATGAAGTTTTACTTGGAAGGAAGTTTTTTTCAGAGCAGAAAATATAAAAATACAACGAACAGTTTGAAAAAGTGACTAAGATGTGAAACAGTCACACCACGTACACACTTCTGTCACCGTGGCAGACTTCCTATTTCATGGAAGCAGACTCAGTTCCTGTTTTGTAAGCTTTGGTCAAATTGAGGGTTACATTCAGTCTGAAACGATGTCCAGGTATTGTTAACATCAAACCTCCCTCCAATGTTATGTAATGCATCTATTTGCAGTATCCAAAGTAGTTGAAACAGTAGCAGATAATCCTGTATATTGTTCTATTTCTGGTGCACACACACACTGCCCTCTCCAAACAGGACGTTTGTTTCTCAGTAGTAGGCCTCAAATAACAAAAACGTGGTGGAACTGGTCTTGAAGCATTTTGAGGGTGTGTGGGACTTAAAGTGATCACAGAAAAAATACAAAAAAAGACGCTGTGATCATGCTTTCCACTGTGCACACACACGATGCGTGATGATGACAAGCAGACTTAGTGTGTCCTTTATTTAGAAGGTCAGGGTGGAGTGCAGTGAAATACCAAGGAAGAATTAAGAGGCTCCAACTCATCTAGCTTTTGTTCTTAGCAAAAGTGCTTTTGTCTTTTTCATCTTGATGTGTGTGTGTGTCCACTGGAAATAACCCATGTGATTGTGTTGATTATGTAACCATATTCTTCATTATCCTGTATCAGATCAGCTAAAGGACATCCAATCCAAAATCCGACACATAAAGTAAGCACAGGTGATTGTCTCTTGTCGCTTTCTGAAATGAAATCTTATAAGAATGGAAATGCAATTAAACAAAATGCAATGCAGTCTCTTTATTATAGGGGAAGAAATTAAGCGTCTTTTATGGTAATTCTTTCCTACGCACGTTTGGCGCATTTATAGTCAAGACAGGGTTTCTTTGCAGACTAACCTTCGTTTTTTGCGCTTTTGACCTCACTGGCTGCAGAAAAGAGCTGGCGTGGGAAAGGTTTACCAGGGGTTAAATTACCAATTCAATTAGTATCTGCGTGCTTTGTGTTTGGCTTTTGAATGGAACCCCTGCAGCCTATTCACCAACATTTCTTCTATTGGATGATATGAATGTAAAAAAAACCCCCACCAAAAATAGTAAAATAAAATAAAATCCGTCTGTTTGATTTTCAAAGCCCTGTAGGCGCTATGGAAACTGGGGCGCGTAATGCATGCATCCACATAAATATTATATATAACATAACATAACATTAACATGCTTGAATTCTATAGTCTTTAAGCTGGAGGCTGCGAGAGCTGCAGAGTTAACACACCGCAGACATGCATTAAATCTGAATGCCGCATTTTGGAGGTGACTGCATCCCATAAATCATCACTGGGACCTTGAGGGTCTTTGTTTGCAAACCTATGAGTCCAATAATCTTATAGCTCCTCTGTTATATCTGCAAATACTGCAATAATAATATGAAATATAATGTTTTCTCCAGGTTAAGACAAACTATTTGAATATTATTAGAATATTAGATTGTGGATATGATTGATATCAGGCCGGCTGTAGTACTAACTTGAGCTGTCGGAGTCATCTGCGAAGGTCACTTGGAAGGAATGTCCGTTGTTGAGAATATCAAGGCAGGTGGAGGGGTCGTACTTCAGGTTGAGCGGCTTCAGACCCTCGTCGTATGATGTTTCACCAGGTACGATGTCAATGGGAGACTGGCGGGGTCCATTGGCAATAGGGAAATTACCAGCCCACTTTTCGGGTCCTAAAAATGATATAATGATGAAATTGTGATTATTAGAATATTAGTCTTGAAATGTGTGTTTTTGATGAAAGAAATTGCGCGTTTGGGGATGGTGGTGTGCTTAAAACGCGCGTAAAAAGCCCCCCAAATGCGCAGGATGAAAAATCTCTGCAGTGACCCGTGCTCCCATTCATTCAGCACACTGCCTGCTGGTATGACTGGTTTTTAACATTCCTCCCAGTAATGTCACCTCTACATTACAGCGTGTACGTGCAATGAGCGCCTCACCGTTGTCTGCTGCGTATCCCCAAGCATGAGACATTGTTACAGTTAGGATCTATGAGTATCTAGAGCCGTAATAATCCCCTAAAGCGAGTCGTCCCCCAGCGCAAAGCAGCCAGTGTCCTCCACCTGACAGCTGCAGAGCTTATATAGGGTCCCCTGTGAGCGGTGTGTCTGTCAGGCTGTCGTTGGCCACATGATGTCCGCGCAATGACCGGGAGGAGTTTAGATGCGCCACAACGCTGCAACACTGTGGATCAATGAGGATCTCTCTCTCTCTCTCTCTCTCTCTCTCTGTCTCTCTCTCTCTCCGTGCGTCTCTCCCGGTCTCTCTGCTGCGGTGGTAAAGTCTTCATTGACAAGCTAAATGATGAGCTGGATAATATTCCTCGATCGACGCGCTGAGCGCATTTTCACCTCTCAGCTAACGGGTTTAACATGCCCGTCATGTCAGGAAGTAACGGAATTACGCGACAGCATGCAGCCTAGTGTCACCTTCAAACTGAAAGTGCGCTTCAGCTGTGACAGAAAGAACCGCTATGGAAATATACAAGAGCACTAACGCGCAAAACCAGAAAAGTGCAAGGTAGATGGGACTCAAATGCGTATTAAAAGTTATTATAAAATATTAATAAGCACACTTGTTACTTGTGGGATCACCGAGGGAGATCAGTGTGAAAGTATTAACAAACATGAATAACAATATAACAATAAAACAGTGTAACAGCAATGGTAACAATGGCTGTTTGGCTTCAACATTGTAGTTTATGGATTTTGATCCAAAAAAGGGGGTCAGCCACTGCACCCTGGAGTCTCTAGTTTAAGGATATTTGCAGGAAATCTGGACGAGACCTCAAGTTCCGAGCTAATAAAACAATACAATTAATTATTATTTCCTATAGTAAGATCATAACAAACATGTAAACATAACAAGCGCCTCTGGATCAAGAACTTTCGGACAGGACAGGAGAGTTATCAGGCTGAGTCTTGCACTTCTCAGCAAGACAGATGACAAAAAGCTGAAGGCCTGCTTTGTTTACCAGGGAAGGGGCTGCAGCAGACGCATCTGAGGTGCTTGTATAGGGTATACAAGTAAGCCAAGTTAGTGCCCTCTGATATAGAAAATGCCCAAATGACTGACTGACATTATAATCACACATTAGTAACCTATATGCTAAAATGCCATAATATGCATGAAAAGTATTAGAAACAGATAATCAGACACATTTTCACGATTAGGCCTAAAAATCCATGTCTCGCCACAATAGTTTGATTGCATCCTAGTGGCCAGTGCAGCTCAGTGTACAACGATAGCTCAGTTAAACCATACACCTGTAGTGAACACAGCTGTGGTGGTACCACGGTGCCACCTGCTGTTGGTCAACGACACTGCAAGGCTTGTGGTCAAAGTACATACTATAGTAGAGTAGTGCGTCTTTTTCTTCGTTTTTCTTCCTTGTTTTCATTTGCAAACATAACCAGCAGAAACAAAAATAATTTTAATTCCATCTTAATCCAAATAAGTGAATATTGCACGAGTATTTTAGAGTTTAGTGTTTAAAATGTCATATCCAGTGGTGGTATGTAAGCTACCATAATATAAATTTGAGGTACTTGAGTGTTTTCTTTTCATGCCACTTTCTACTTCTACTCTTCTACTTTTTGCTCCACTACATTTATTTGACAGCTCTATTTACTTTACAAGTTAAGATTCACACAAAACATGAAAAGCTTAAAAAATACGATGTTTTGTTAAATTTAACAGTTTATAAAAGTACAGCTGAAATTAGTTGATTAATCAATTAGTCGGTTGACAGAAAAATAAACTGATGATAGTTTAAATCATTTTTCAAGCAACATTTCATGGTTCCAGTTTCTCAAATATGAAGAGTTTCTGCTTTTCCTTTTAATTATTTAAATGTATTTTGAATCGTTTTGAGGTTTGACTGTTGGTTGGACAAAACAAACATTGTGAAGGTGTCACTTTGAGTAATTGTGACAGCATTTCTCACTATTTTCAGAAGTTTTACAAACCACACCATCAATTGATTAATGGAGAAAATAATCAGCAGATTAATTCAGAATGAAAACAATCATTAGTTGCAGTCCGATACAGAATAGTTCAAAATGAGCTCCACCTTGACCAACTCCAACAGTAAAATCCTGCTTTAACATGTATGCATGAGGAATAATCTAATGATATAATATATAATATAGTATAACAGTAACAGGGGACATTTTACTGCATTGAGTACTTTTACTTTAAATACTTTAAGTACATTTTCCTGATTATACTTAAGTAACATTTTCAATGCAGGACAGAGTATTTCTACAGTGTGGTATTGGTACTTTTACTTAAGTAAAGGATCTGAATACTTCTTCCACTACTGGTCATATTGTTGTCATTTCTCCAGACTTAATATCCAAAATGTTAAATCATATACCAACAATGCATTTCAGTAGTATGGTCGCAGGGTAATTTGGCACAAAATGTGTTGTCAAATTTCCAATTATTAGATCTGTTAAAATTAGGCAGATCGAAACCTTGTGCTTTTATTTTGACTTCCGTGCTGTTGTCATTTTATTCGGTTAGCTTAGCGCACTTTTCCTCACCGAAAATCAAATATTCGTGGTATGTTTTCGGTTTATCGACTACAAATTGAACACTAACAATTCCAAGATCGTATTTTAATTAAAAGAGAAAACAAAAATGTTTAAACAAACGGTAAACACCTACACCGTGTCGCCGGAAATTTGTAAAGGAAGCAATTCAGTTTCCTCAACGAGGTCTTTCAAAATAATAGCGTTTTATACTGAAATCTTTCAGCAGTCGACTGAAAGGACGCAACAAATAAAGTCAAATTATGTATTAACTTCAACAAAGTAAAAAGTGTCTTTTTTATTCAGCTTTACTTTCGTCTGTTTGTTGCTTCTAATGACACTGTAACACTTCTATGAACCTCTGAAACACTTTAAACAGCATTTCCGGTCAGTTTTCTCCCGTGTTAGAGCCAACTTTTTACTCTTGATAAATGCTGTTGACAGAACAGAATAATATAAACTCAGATGTTATAGGAGAAGACACCAACATTTAACCTTTTAGGAGGAGAAGGATTTAAAAATATGACAAACGTATACGGATGGTCGTCGCACACTGATGACGTAGCTCAGAAGGCACGTTGGTACTAGCACGTGAGAACATCAACACCAACATACAGCTCCTCAAACACGGTTTGTTTATCAGTATTTTGTTGTTTATTCGTCCAGATGTGTACACGCTGTTTAGTCAGAAATAATGCTGTTTAGTCATATTAATAAACTTCATTATAAAAAGACGAAAATATCTAACATATGTACAGTGAGGCAGGCGGACTGCTAACGTTAGCTGACAACAACATTATTTTAGTTGACTTCATGTTTATCCAGAGGGATGTGGATAAAGTTTAAGAGTGATTTAAATGTTTCTACAGTCCTTTACTGTAGTAAAAGTACTAATACCACACTGTGAAAATACTGTGAAGTAAAAGTCCTGCATTAAAGTATCAGCAGAATGTATCAGCAGTAAAAGTACTCATTGTGCAGTAAAATGGTCTCTGTCAGTGTTTTACTTTATATCTGATGTTTCCGGATTAATATTACTGCTGTGTTAATGTGTATGCTGCATTTTTCTGCTGCAGATGTTTCAGGTTGAGCTCATTTTAGCTACTTTATTTACTGTTGGGTAGTTTAATCTACAGCAATGCATCATGGTCTATAAGATCATCATATGTTTGTAGCGTCGCCGTCCTGTGAGAACCACAAACCTCTAAAAAGTTTTCATGAGCCCAGAAAAACAGCCTGTTTTCAGCTTTGTGACGATGCATTTTCCAGCTGATCCAAGGAGGGTTTAAATGGTTTATTTAGTTTAAGAAGGAGGAGAAGTTTCTCTTCTTCATCCTTCAGTTTATCAGAAAAAGTCAAAATCAGCAAATTTGGACATGCGTGGTTTTACTGGACAGTAAGGGTATGAAAAATTGTATTTGAAATATGAAAAATATTTGCCTCTGAGATGTGGTGGAGAAGAAATATAAAGTTGCTTAAATTGAAATTACTCAAGTAAAGTACAAGTACCTCAAAATTGTACTTAAAGATATAATCTGGAAGATTTTCATTTAAATAAACGTCTGTTAAGCCACTATCTACCGCCGAATGATACAACACAATGGTGACTGAGCCTGTGGCCCACTGATGAAAGCCTGCAGCGTTTGCAGTATTACGACCCGGGTGTCGGTGGCGACTTTCCCGGAAGAATCACAAGCGGCGCACAGTTCGGCTTTTAACAAGGCTTTTAACGCAACTGACTTGCTCTTCAACTCACCGGTGTGTGAAGCGGCAGACTGTTTTTTCCGGTGTCTGCTAGCGTTGTGAGTAAACGGTTATTATGGCCGAACAAACAAAGAAAAGGTCGATGACAACAGATGATGAAACTTGGGAAATGAGGTCCAAAAACACACCTGCAATTGCAGGTTTATGCCATAGGTGCTGCGAAAGACAATGGAATGAAAATCTTAGAGATTAGACTTTAAGTAAAGTACTTGAGTAAATGGAGCAAGTTACTTTCCACCACTGTGTTTCTGCAACAGGCAGGCTATTTACTATCTATTTATCTCTTTACATTTAGCTATTAGTAGGACTTATGGTTTCCCTTATGGATGTTAACATTTCAAGGCTTTGTGACATGGACCAAAATAAACTTAATGTCAAGATAAATAGAAGACGCTAATACGCAGTACATGACAATTGTCGTGTTGTCTGTTGAGTTATTTTAAAAAAGCAGTCTTAGGTTTTGTAGTTGCTGTCCTCACACGTGACTGTAGGATTTGGGGAGTTAATAATATAATTTCTCTCTGTTTTCTTTTTTATATGCGCTAGGTCAGTTTCCTTTCATGTAAAGCACAGTACATTGTATTTTACATGTATAAAATGGTCTAAAAAGTTTATTATCATTACTACCATTAGTACTACTGCATGACATTCATTTGGAAGGTGCTTTTCTCAAAATCAACTTATATTTTTCATCTTTTTTGAGTTTTCCACCAACCCTACAAGCATTTGCCAGTCAATTATTTGACTGGGGTTTGTTTTTGTTTATGGTGCAACTATTGGTACAAGTCTAGACACTGCTGTGTATGAACTTTCAAGGAGGTCAGCTGCAAAATTGTACAATGCCTGAATGGGTGTGTTTGGCCTTAATTAATGCCACACTCAGAGTCACTTCAATTACGCTTATTAGTACATCATCTGAACCTCTTGACCTTGTACAAGTTTTATGACTCACTGTCTCAAAGATTGAGATTTTGGCATAAACAGAGGTGTTACTAATCAGGCGGTAATGAGTGTAGGAAGCATGTGGAGAACGTGGAACAATCTCAACATCTGCCTCTTTCAGAGAGCAGTGATCAAACTGCCGCTTTAGAGCACAAACACAGGCAGTTGTGGGTTTGAAACCAGGAAAGGATAAAACAGAGGATATGTTGTAGAAATTAGCCTAAATCTCTTCCACGAGCCTATCCATGCTGATTGGTGTTCTCTCCTCAGGTAACATGGGGAAGAATAAACAAAAAGGGAAAAAACAGAAGAATGTCTTTCAAGTTGCGAACAAGCACTTGAAGCACAAGAACAAAGCGAAACCTGTCACGACAACACTCAAACACGTAAGATCGCTCTTTGGTTGTTTTTCTTTTTTCTTTTCTTTCTTACATATATTTTGTATTCTCTTTTGCATGTAGCGTTCGTTGCACCTGCTCTAGCATAATTTGTGGCTTCACAGATCAATGCAGTGAAAAATGAGAAGGTGGAGAACCTCAATCAAATCTTCACAGAAGTCCAGAGGGATGTTAAGAGCGTTTCGAAGTCTGTTGTTCCTAAACCGAAGAAACAAACACAGGTAGAGGTGTAAATTCTAAACTCTTAATTATCATCCAGCATTTTAATTATCTTGATATAATTAATTCAAATTGTTTTTTGTCTTTTTAGGTTGTCAGAGAGCCACCGAAGGAATCAGTAAACGTTGACAATGCTGCTCAACTCTTCTCTCAGCTATAATGGACCATGAAAATGTCATAAAGTCCGAGGACAGACGCAGAGACCGACTGTACTGTGTGTCTCCCCGTGTTGGACATGTGAAAGTCAGTTTACCTCCAATGCATTTTGACCTTTCGTGACAAAATGAGGACTGCAGATAAGTTCAAAATGAGAAGAGGTTAAGGTTTTTGCGTGATAGTAAAACCTTGTGTGTAATTTAAGCATTCTGTGTATTGAATGCAAAGAAATGTAATCAGTTGACAGACTTGTGCACTGTCAATTGTGATATTGTTTCAGGATATTTTTTATTTTTATTGATGAATATTCTTTTGCGTAGAAATGTTTGCTTTCTCGGTTAATCTGCTGATTATTTTCTTGATGAATTGATGACTCGCTTTGTTTATAAAACAAAAGTGATATATTATAATTTCCTAGAGCAAAAGGTGACGTCTTCAGATTGCTTGTTTTTTTTTCCGACCAACAGTCTAAAACCCCCAAATTATTCTGTTAATATCACGTATGTCAAAGCACATCAGCAAAACCTCACATTTGAGCGACTGGAACCAGAGAACATTTGGCGTTTTTGCTTGAAAAATGGCTTTAACGACTAATCGATTAACAAAAAAGTTACCAATTAATTAAATTCATCGACTACTTGTTTTAACCTCTACTTTCTTTACTTAACAGAGTTGGGTGCCTTGTTCTTCATCATCTTGAATCTACATGCAATTAAAGGCAACTTCTGGGGTTATTTTGAACAGAACATTTTCAAAAGAATTATATAACCATGTGCACTTTATTATACCCTCTTTGAGTTTTGTTTTACCAGGCAGTTCAAGGTTTTCACACCTTTCACGCCACCTTTTTTTCATGCTTTTCATGCCTCGGATTTAGTGTAAATGAAGTCACAAAGGAGATCATTGTGAGTGCTGTTTGTAGTGATGAAAGTGTTTCCTTCAAAGACGTTTGTTACCAATGGTTCTTATGGAAATCATTAAAATTTCATGTAGAAATTGTCATCGCAAACCAGTCTCTGAATTTAAATGAGAAATTCACATATGTAGTGTCATTAAATGTGTAAGTTGGAGCATTTTTTGTGATGTGATTTCATTGAAGACGCGTTGATTCGACTCATTCTTCAGGCTGTAGTTTGTGGTGTTGCTGTACTGGACTGAATCATGTTGTCAGGTGTTTCAGATATTTTGTCCACCCCTGTATGTACGAGCTCTGTTTCAGGGCTCCACACTATCATTTCTATTAGAAGTGCACCTGAAGATGAAGTATAGATTTTTCGGCTGCACCTGCGAGCAGCAGGCCGTTATCAGTATGCTGCTGCCTCATCCTGCTGTAGCAACTTGACATCAGAGGTCACGGGTGTACCAGCGCCGGGCTGATTGCCTGTCTCCATGTCGACCTCTGACTGAGTTAGTTGGTCAATAACTCTGGAGCAAGGTGAAAGCACGAGTGAGGCTGGTAAACAAACTGACGCATGATTGTGTTGACATAAATAAGCTAAGAATGAGATTTTCCAGGTGGAGATGACTTGAATGAAGATCTCTTATTCTTCAGTGGAGGTAGTTGTACAGAAATGTTTAAACCTCCAATAACTAATATCACTTTTTTAACACTTGGGGGCAGCAGGAACAAGTTGTAAACACAACACTGACATATTATCACCTTTTGAGTTGATAAGATGAACTTGTTAGCAAATAGTTGCCTGTTTTCATATCCAGCAGTTATGGAGCAACATTAGCATTCGTTTGGAGTCGTGTTTGTGTCCACCTGATGAATAAAGTCCGATATTCACACCTTTTAGTTTTTTGTCTCTACCAACTCCTGAGGGTGTATTTAGTTACTAAATGCTCAGCTATGTTCACAAGCTAGTTGCTAACTTTGTCTGCCATTTGATGCTGGTAAGGTAGCATAAAATTGCTTTTTTGGGGTGGAAAACAGCTGCCTGCTGTGCCTGAAATCAAGGCCAATGAGAGTGGTGGGAGTGAACCAAAACATTAAAGTTGCAAGCCATAAAACCAAAACAACGAGTTGAAAGATGCTAAAACGCTTTGTAAAGATGAGAAACTGCAGAATCGGGAGATAATTCTCTGTGGGTTCATCACTATGAGCAACCCCTTTCACATTAAACGTAGTCATTTGATCTTTTGTTAATATAAAAATATTGATTAGAGCAGCTTTAAAGATATAAATGTGTAACTGTGTGGAGCAGGATGCTGCTGAAAAAGGGCAGCACCCCCTTTTAGCAATAAAACGACAGCAGAATCACAGGAAATCTCAACAAATATGATAGATTTGGTCCGAAATGCATCAGATCAACGCCTCTGGGGCAGAAACATTTATTTCTAATACAGAGGAAAAGGGTTTTCAGTTGGAAACGATTGGCGAGGAGAGTGTAGCAGATGCAGTGTTAAGGTGTCAGGTGCTCCCCACTGTGATCCAGATGGCTGTACCACAGCACAGGCAGTGGGGTTGCACCACTACACACCCCGGGGAGACAGATATCATGCCAGCACACACACACATTGAATTTCAAATGCAATCTACATGAGCTGGTAGGGGGTGGCTGGAACTGCAAGTGTGAGGGTGTGGTTGTCATTTTTGTCGCTGTTAGTCACTCAAAAAATACCAGAGTTCTGCTTGTCTCTTCAAAACTTCTTTTCATCCAAATTCAAACTTAAGAGCCATCAATTATGTGAGAACTTGGCTCAGTGTGTCTCAGCGTGCCAAATGCCAAGGAGAGACGCAGACAGATAACGCTAATGATGCTGTATTTTATAAGAGAATTGATTTTCATACAATAGATTTATAATTAAAATTGTGTCTTTAAAGAGAGGGGGAAAAAACCTCCCAGGCACTTTTGATGGAACTGGATTAGTCAGTTGCTTAATTGGATGTAATCAAAAGTGACATTTTAGACAACCACCAGAGTTGGAAATGTCCACAAGATGGTGCTCTGGATGGGCTTATCAATATGCATGGTGACAAGCGAGGAAGTGTATCTGTGTGTGTGTGTGTGTCGGGGGCACAGAGAGAGAGAAAGAGGGGAGTGTTAGGCTCGCTGAATGCCAATAAGGAGCTGAAGGCCTATTTGCAGTATGTCATTCCCACCGCACAGCTGGGTTTTTCACTCTGACAGGACCAGCAGCAAAAGGTTACAGCACCTGCACTTCTCCCTGTGACAGAAATAAGAATCACTGTGTTTGTCTGTGCGAGAGAGACAGACACAGCAAGCGCGCAGCAAGTGTTTGCCTATGCAGATTTGCTTTTCGCAGCCATTTCGGATCGCAGCAGTTGTCACAACCCAGACATCAGTGTTTTTCAAAGCCTTGATGGTGATATATTCTTCCCTTCTTCCCATTCCACTATTTAAAATAAAAATGAATGCTGTGGGTGTGAAGGACGTACATCAGCTTTAATATATATAAAATATGCTTTTAAATGATTAATGCTTAGTCTTATTTGCTCTGTCAAAAGAGAACACAGTGAGCTATTCAAAGTGAAGCACCCTTGACTTTGAAAAAAAAGCTGTGGATTTGAAACAGGTGCAATTATGGTGTTTGAAAGGTCAAAACGCCATTCAAATGAAATTATTAGTCGTAATGAAATGTGAAAAAGTTATCTTGACATGGCTGTTAAACAGCTCTAACGTCTCACTCTGCAGCAACTCAGATAAATGTGCCTGAAAAGGAAAAATGTTAATGTATATTCATATAAAATCCTCTTTGCTGAGGCACATTTTGTCATTGGCTTGTCATTGACAAACTGTTCCCCTTCAAAAATGGAGCCTTTCCTTAGTCGTTTGAATCTCCCTTTAATGTTTTTAAAGGCATTTCGCCAACAAGTTAGACAGCCAAGATTCAAATTATGATTAAAGTTTGCTCTTCAGACCAGAGTTCAGTTGAGCAAAGTCTACCAAAAATTCTCCTCATGCTCTCACACCTGTAGACTTATCTCATGTCAATCTGTATATTTTGCCTCAATCTTCAGTGTTGAAGTCGGGGATTTTGGCTGCTACTGTGCCCTCAGTGTGGTTCGCTGTTTGATCGAAAGTTTGTCCCCCCCCAAAGGTCAGATTAAGCCTCCGCCCTTGGTATTTTTACCTCTTGGAAACACCAATAACATCACTGACTGACGTGATGAGACTGGCATGGAGCTGGCTTTGCAATTTTATTCATGTTAAAATCATGTTAAAGAGAGAACAGAACAGATACTCACTTGTTTTGTGCTAAATTTACTGATATAGAGGTGTGATACAAGGTGTGGATGGGAATCATTTGAGAGTCTTTCCCAGATCCCGATCCCTTTGGCATCTTGAAGCTCGAATAAGAGAAAACTATCAGACCAACATTGGTATTGAATTCAGCTTTTATTCTAGGTTTACAAGCTGTCGTCTTTGCAGAAAGGTTTTTGGACTAGTTGTGATTAAGCCTGTTCTAATTTCATTATGGCTTTTACATGTGTCGTTCTTAATACCTGGGGTACAGTTGAAAAGTCTTGATTAAGAGGACTCTTTGCTGAGTTAATTAAAGTATTAAGTGCCAGCCATGATTAAAATGGTCTGAATTCTCTTAATGCCGGCAAGGAAAAGTGATTTGCTGTTTTTTCCCCCTGCCTTCTTTTTCCTTAGAAATACAGAAAGAGATTCTGGCATTCTGCAATTCCCTGCTACAGAAATATATAAAAGACAATGTCTTTGCATCAAGGTCAGGCAAGAAACAGAATTTTTAAGACTGAAGAGATCCAACCTCAGTGTCTGGTAGGTCTTTGCCTGGGGAAAAGACTCAGAAACTCAACGTTGCCAAAATCAAACAAACTAAGCAAAGATTTAGAGATTTTCTGCTTTAAATATAGAGATATTAAACTGGATTTGGTTTTGCTTGTGAGAAAACATCTAGGTGTCGAGTTTAAATCTGGGCTAAATTGGTTGAAAAGATGTTTTCAGGTGTCTAGGTTGCATTGTTTGGACTATTTCAACATGTATCTGCTCCAGTCATTGAAATGCTGTTGGAACACTTTTTATGTGTAACCGAGGCATCCAAAAAAACTTTTCTCTTCAACCAAACTTCAGTCAAGATGAACCCAGATGCCTAGACGTGTTCTCAGGCTTCCTTTTAGAATCTCCCAAAAGCTTATTGAATTTGAACTTTAACGACAGCCATTTGAAGACAAATCAGTAAGTGTGTTCTTGGTGATTTGCCAACATCATACCTTAACTTCAGTTCTCGTATCCAAATGTCACAGTCAGTCATTCGTAATTGCTTTCGTCCTTAAGGTTTGGTTACATTTAGGCAACTAAAACGACTTGGTTACGGTTAAGGTTAGGGTGTGGGTGTGGACCGCAACAAGGAAAGCACACACATAAAAACATGTAGAGCTGAAACAATTAGTTGATTCATCAATTAGTCAACAGATCGAGAAAATGAATCAGATCGATTCATCTTCAAGTCATCTATCAAGCAAAACTGTCAAATGTTTGAAGATGCAGCAAATCATCAGAACCAGGCTTACAGGGAATTACTCCCAGATGATCGTGATTTATCAGAGGTTTATTAGAAAGCATCAGGTCTTATCCACCACTTGTTCTTAACATACAAAAATCTCAAACTTGGAATTCGGACAGGGCAAAGCTTGGGACTGACCACTAAGAGCTTATAGGGTACAAGCCTTGCCAAGTCCACACCATAAACTGTATCTGGATCCCAACCAAATGCCAAAACAAACAAACCCAAGCCTCTGCACCTCTATTTTCCATCTGCAACAAACCACCCGAGCGTCAAGCGACTGCAAGCTGTTTGGCTTGTAGGGAATGAAATAGGCTTTACACTTGAGAGAACACAGCACACAGAGTTGCTTTTTTAATAGGATCCCGAGCACGTCGCTGGAGTCGCCGGTGAGGTCCCACCTGCAGGTACTGTGGGCCGGTTTGTGGCTGAGGGACAGGAGAAGGAGGAGAGAGGTGTACGGCTCAGAGGAGATCTGGAGAGGAGCGCATGCTCGCTTGTCAGTCGAGTGGAGAGGGGAGAGAGCTTTCTGGTACACCTGTCAGACGCATGAACAAAGTACATCTGTTCGTCCCCTCCTCCTCCGTCAGATGTCACCGTCTAAAAACAGGGCTTTCTAAAAACACAGCACACTTATTTCTGCCTGCGTCACTGTTTTTCACAGGCACATGAGCACAAACACACTCACTCATACATACACAGACAAAGGGAAAGTGGTGCAAAATGTGTTCGACGCAGCAGCACCACAATGCAAATATATTCTGTTTACAACGTTATAGAATTTGTCCAGTTGTCAGAAGGCCCTCCAGCTTCCTCCCTGGTGTTTCTACTTCTATATTTACTAAAGATGCACGTCTGTAGCAAAAGTGAAAGCGTGTAGAATTTGTAATATCCAAAGTTGTAACAAGGAATTATTCATTTTTTAATTGCTGCTTTGTGTTTGGGCTTGAAACTATTCTAAAAAATATATAGATTTTTTTTGAGAATATATTTCACAGATTGGCTGATGCATTGACTCGCAGAGGAGCAAATCTTGTAAATCAGCAATTCAGTGTGAATCTCACAATGTACATTATATAGTACAGGAAGTGAGAGGCGACTGCCTGGATGTTTTGCTGCAGATACACACTGTAGGTTGGTTTTACAAGAAAGAAAATGCCTTCATTTAGTCTGATTCTGTCATTCACCTGGCCTTTTTCTTGCAGCAGGTGTGACCAGTGCTTTTTCTTTATAGTGTTTGGGACAGACATGCCTTGCATTTGGTGAAATAAAATGTAAAAAATAATCTTACTAAATGTAGTTTTGTATTTCTCTGTAAAGTCTTGGAACCCTATATTCTCTTAGCAATGGGGCCCTACAGTACGTAAACACACAATTTTCTGCCAAAGTAAGAACAAGAGAACTAGTTTTTAGTTTACTTTTCTTTCTAATGAGAGATGTCTGTACTTGTGTTTTTATCCTAGCTTTCCTCACTGGTTTGAAAAGGACGTAGCCCAGTTTGGAAAAGGTGATATTACATACTTCCCTGCACCAATCAGAGTTAAGCTACATTTGAACCAAAACATGAAGACAGCTGTGTGGTTGTTTGCTTGTGATGCTGCCACTGTCTGTCAAACAGCAGGCACACAGTCCTGATGAAGCAGATGAACTGAGTTTTTAAACTCTTCATAAATAATAACTAAGGGTGTTTTTTTCCCCCTGAACTTTAATTGTTGCTATTTAGTCATGAATGTTTAGTGTTATAGAGAAAGATTTAAAACCAAGTTTTTCGGGGCTTTAAACCAAGATGTTGACACTCGAAATGATAAACACAGAAGTATTTTTTTAGGTTTTTTTTATATGCAAAACAAGATCTTAAGACTAAAAACATGTGAGACTGGCTCGAGTGAAATGTTATCGTAACAACTTGGATGATGCGCCAAGGAAAGATGTTTCATCATCCGAATTTCAAAGTTGGTCTGCGGCGTGTTTTGGCACACTAGTGCTGCAAACGAAGTCCTAGCTGCATGCCAGAAAATTGTTATTTCAGATTTCATCATCTTTTACAGTCACCTTGCGTGACTGCTGTTTACTGTTTGGTCCAGGTCTGATGTATTTAACAGTTGCTGCTATACTGCTGAACAGTAGTGGGCTTGTGGTCACTGTTGAATTCCAAGATTCCCTTGAAAACCCCATAAGAAACTTTTGTTGTGATGTTACAGCACAGTGAGTCCCAGATGGTGGATCTTTTCAATGGCAGGCAGTGGATGACTATAGTACCATAGGGAGTGTACAAATGTAAATAACTGTGTGAGTGTGAAGGGGCTGAATAGGAGTATGCATGCTCAGCAAAACCTCCCTGAATGTATAAAATGAAGAAAAATGTGCTCCTTATCTCTCGCCACCAATTTGTTCTAACAAAACAAAAGCCATGACTCTGTTCCAGGTTTGCAGTTTGTGTTTGCATTGATATTTAGTCATAAAAACCTTTTGTTTGTGTCGCTCTGCACAGTCTCTAATTTTGTAGGGCCTTTCAAGCAGATTAAGTAGGACTTGAATTCACCTCCAACTGGCTGCAGTGCTTAAAGGTAGAAACTGAACTGAACCTGACCTCTTTATATTTGCATTTTAAGGAGTCGATGCCAAAATTACAAGTATTAGAGATGATAGAGAAGTTGTACAGAGGACAAGGACAAAGGGAAATGTTATTCATACATTTCTGTAACAAGGCAGGAACATTTACAGAGGAAGGCAATAAGGGAGCGAGGTCTGTGATTCATGAGAGAAAGGGACGGACGTGAAGTGCCTCTTGATGAGAGGAAGTCTCAGTGGAAGAGGAGGAGACTCTGCTGTCCCGACCAGGGTTGAGCAGGTCAGTGGACCGCCGGGGATCCAGGAGGTGGAGGAGCTGAGGCTCTTCAGGAGCGGTGGGGAGGTTTCTGCAGGGAAGGGAGAGTGAGGAGCCAGGCAGGAAGATGACAGAGGCCCTGGCTGGACTATAGCCTGGAGGGGAGGTGGTTCCAGCACCAGGCTTGTACATTTTGTTGTTAATATTACGTTGCATGTTCCAATATCCTGAAACAAAGTGCAATCAAATATTTAACGCAACGATGCAATTATTATTGATGATATTAGAGGATGTGGATGAAAAAAAAAGAAAAATTTGATTGATTAAGACCTTTGCTGGCAGTGTTTGGAACTATTTAATGTTTGTTCACTTATAAAACTAAGGGAAAAAAAATCAAGAAATGGTAGGAATGTTGCTCCTTTAACAGTAGGTGCAAATTATCCCTGAGATATAGAGATGCTGCATGCATGTTCTCCTTGCTGACTTATGCTTTCCGCCACTGGTTTTATCAGTTACTATGACATTGTACTCACCAAAGTCATTTCTGGGATCTCAGAACTGGGCAACAGTGCTAAAAATGCATCCAATGGGGCGACAACCATAGTGGTTGAAAACAAATCTTCAGGTTAGTCAAAGTTATTTGGAAGAGAAAACTAAGGCAAACAGTAAAATTATTACCCAAACTGTGTGTCGGAAACATCACAGCCCGACTTCATGGTTCAACTTTGACCTACCGTACTTGCCATAGTTGGTTTTCCAGTAATGAAGCATTTTTGCTTTTATTTGTGGATAGAGATTACAGAAAATGAAGGGATAGAGGGTGTGAATGACGTGTAACAAAGGTCCCCAAGCTGGAATCATACCGGGGACATAGCGATCACAGTATATAGTATGCATCTTAACTACTATAGGCCACGAGGACGCTCCATAATGAGGAATTATTGCCGACATTACAGTTGCACTCACATTCAGTTTAAGCTCCAAATAAAGAGGAAGCTAATCGGGCAAAACTGTTGGCTTGTTTACAACCTATATGATTATCAGAAAGGTGTTCATTACCTTGTTGGGCCTATGTTTAACGATGTCGTGGTTTTCAATGTCATCATAACAATGTCATCATAAGCGATGGCCAGAGCTATGAAAATGAAACCTAATTTGTAATAAGCGGTGGTTTTCCTTTAATGAGTCCCAATAATTCCTGTAGTTGGTCAGTCGTTGGACTGAAATGGCTTTCCTTTAATTAAACAAACATCCAAACCTTCCACAAATACAATAAGCCTTTACCATGATCACCATCGAAATCAAAACTCACAGAATCCCCCCCCCAAAAAGAAATAAAATCACAATCAACTACATTTTCCTATTAATAAATGTCAGGCTAGTATCTGTCTGCTGATTGTATCAGCCCATGAAAGCTTTTCTTCTTGCTGTTGGGTGGATCTTTCCTGGGAAAAATCCTCTGGCGCGTAGGAAATGTTTCTTTTTATGTTGCCAGAAGCGGCAACATTGTCTGTATGGAATAAATAGAAGAGGAGCGTGAGCAGTTATAGCCATCTACAGAAACTCAGCTTTCATCAACAGAAAAACGGAGGGAGGATTGCACAATATTGCACACAGCATTTGATTGACAGGCGATACCTGGGAAGTGACTGCTTGGCTGCTTTGCAACCGGGATGTCGCTAAAATACATTTTCAAAATAGAAATTTCCTCTCTTGAAAGGGTTTATGGCTAATAACCGAAATGATGTTTAGCATGTGTGTTGCTATTACTGTTTTACAGAAGTGCCAGATGAAGTCAGACACTTGCACAATTGAGTGGAAAGGCTCTGTTGGAGATGTTTGCCTCTATGAGTGAGATTTAAAATCCCGTCTTTCTGACTGGTGTTTAGGCCTCTTCAGACCCTGCAGATAAGAGAGGGAAGTTTTCAACCTGTAGACAAGCCGAGAGAAGATGATGACAGCAGGGCTCACCTCACCCCAGGGAGGTGAGGAGCCCAGAGGTGTTGTGAAGAAATGGATTTCAGGAGCGCTGCTGTGCACTGAGACGACTAAAATGGAGGAAAGTGAAGATGCACACAGGTAGACATCAGAGACAAAATGGGAGGTGCAGCTGAGTGTCTGAGAGGAGGGAGCAGATAAGGATAGGAGGAAGTTTCAGATCAATACTCGGTATCAACAAGAAGAAAAAGAAGATGAAATACACTAATAAAGACAGGAGAAACACATTTAAACTGACTGTACGAAATATAAAAATAATTCAATCCACGTATATCTAAAATTACAAATCCCTCAGTCTATCTTTTATCTCTCTCATCTTCATGATTAAAAAGAGATTTTGCCAGGATCCAAAACTCTGTTTACGTTCCATTAAAGCTGCATTAATTGATTTTTTTGGCCACTTGGGAGCAGCGCGACAAGCTGTAATAAGGCTGATATGGTGAACATGTTGGCAAACATAGGCTTATTTACACATGGAGCAGAAACTGAGCTACTTTAGCATTCATTCGGAGTCATGTTTGTGTCCATCTGATGAAAGTAGGTCTCCTTTTAGTTCTGTTTTGCTCTCCAGCAACTTCTGAGGAAAATATCCAGCTCTTTAGCTGCTAAATGCTCCACTATGTTCTCCAGCTAGTCGCTAACTGTGTCTCTCAGCTGTTTGGTGCTGGGCAGGGAGTGGATTGTGTTCTTTTAGCCCTTTTTTTGCTGAAAACAGCTGCCTGCTGCGTCTGAAAACAATGCTAATGAGAGTGAACTAAAATGCTAAAGTTGCGTGCTGTAAAACCAAAACAACAAGCTAAAAGACACTAAAATGCTTTGCAGAGAGGAACTGCAGAGTCAAGTGATAACTGTCTGTGGGTTCATCACTACGAGCGACCCCTTTTACAATATCTGTCTTCATTTGATCCGTCGCTGAAAATTTAGCAGAAAGTCAAATTAAGTAGCTCAAAGTTAGATGAATGTTCCTGTCATGAATGTACCCGATACAGTCAGTATCTCTTTTATCAGCACTGCATAGAAACTAAAAAAGGCAAAAAATAAATGAGGCTGCTCGCTTTAGCTGAAGGACAGTACTTGTCTGACGCATGTCTGAGAACCTAGAAGTCCCTATTCAATCAGCTTCAAATGTAAGGTGAAGTTGCAGGAGTATATTTATCACACTTGTTAGCTGGAGAGGGGTTTACAGGACCTTTTGGTTGGGAGACAGGAAAACTGTTTTGCACAAGCCTTCAGTTTCCTGAGGAGATTATCCAAACAACATAAACCCGTGTCAGCTGGAGAGTGAGGGAGACGTGGACAGCTCTCCCTCCAAATATATAACTTGTATCTCTTAGACTTTTACACTGATTAGACTGATTAGCAGGAGAAGTGAAACACAACGACATATAACACATGTACACATGGTTTAAATCATGGGAGGATCTTTAAGTTAAAAAGGGGAAAGTAAAGAAGGATTTAGCTCTAGTTTCAGTGCTCTTTCCATCAAATAAGGATGAAAGCTCCAAAGCTGTAACTCCTGTGGGTTAGATTTCTACATGTTGGGAAAACGGAGGCTTGTGGGAATATTTTGATGTATAATAAAGTGTGTGAGGAGTGAAAACTGTGGGACTGAAGCAGTTTTTTTTTAATGTCTTATTAACCACGGCCTCTCACTCTGTCAGTGACATCACCTCTCTTCCCATTGACTTGCATTGGACCGAAAAGGAGAGAAAAGGAAGAGATACAAAAAAAAAGAGAATACAAGTGCAAATCTGAAGCTGAACTTTTAGAGCTGTGAGGTTTCTTAATGCTGCATTACAACTTTACAACATGACATAAAAAAATGAGAAGTCTGCAGTGACTTCTTTGACATCACCAAACAGACTTTAAGTGTTTAGTGCACTGTGCGTACCAAACTGGCCTTTTCTCTTATTCATTGTCAACTTTCAACATGACTCTCAACACATTTAAACTATGAGAATCTTTAACTCACAGCAGACTGTTTTGTGATGAATCGAGATGTCGTTTTATTCTCGAACTCGAAGTCGACAGTCACTCAGAATAAGGTCAGTTTGGTTGCGAAAAGCTTTAGAAGGTAAAATATGCATATCTTTCCATGAATGTTTCACATTTTAGACCTTTTTCTTCATGTTGTTTTTAAGTGCATGAGATACTGTATCTGATCTTATAAAATACTGACATCTTCTATTTGAAATGACACTTATTGAACAATAATGCCTATAAAAAAAGTAAATAAAAAATAAATAAAATAACTGCATTTTCAATTCAGTATTGTAACTGAAATAACGACATTGAATTAATAATGCATCTTTGATTCCCACCCTCCATGATGTTCTTCAGTGGCCCTTAGGTATCGATCAGCACTCCAATTAAAATGTTAGGATCAACAGGACATCTTTTACTGAATCTACTGACGCCGCAGTGCAGATGATTCATTATTTAAATGTGTAAATTCTTCAGTGAACATGCAACAATAACAAAAACAACATCCACTGATGTTACTCTACAGGCAGCAGTACTGTGTCTCTGCTTCACAGTGGTCCATCTGTGGTCTTCAGAGCCACAGCAGACAGTTGTTGTTGCCCATACAGTACATGACTCATCAATGCACACATACACTGTATTTCCACAGTTCTGTTCTCAAGAAGGCAATCTAAGTAATGAACTGTGCGAAAACCCATCTGTGCTCCATTTTCAATTTGGCACATCTTCGCGACGCTATTAATGATCTCGCAGACACATTTGTATGCAATGTGATTTGCAGTGTAGCGTCTTTTCACAGCACACAACATGTTGATATGTGGAATCTCTTGGAGATTGGATTTGGAACACAGTTGAATGTGGTGTGATGTCTTCATGAACGGGACATTTAGAAGTCATTTTCCAACAAATGAATTATTTGAAACACAATGAAATAGTTTTGAAATCATAAATGTATTCTAAATAGCTACATTCATTAACAGAGATAAACTGCCTGAAGTATTGGAGTCAGTATCATCAAAATATGGAAGAGCCAGTGTGTCAAAGTGTATGATTAATATAACAACATTTTGATTAATCTTTTCACAGTTAAGAAAACCAGGTATTTTGTGGACAATCCTACAGGAATTACGCATTCTGTGTCTTTAGAAGCAGCAACGGTGGTTTATTTGGGAAAAGAACTGTGTAGTTTTTGGGTGGTCTGGCAGGAGCAGCAATAGCTACAGCAGTAAAAGTGACAAGGTAAACGGTGCCACCTACAGAAACTCAATTCTCAGTGGTAAATCCAAGGAAAAAGACATTGGAGAGCTGAGCACACGCAGAAATGCAAAAAACAAAAGCATAGCAATGAAAACCTCATTATAACACAAAATAAAACATGGCTGTGAGTCCGTTTCTTAGCCAACCAGTGTTTTGAGCTGAAAATGACCCAAAGTCGACTGCTTGACATTGATTTGTTTATGTCCAGCTGGATCAAGAGAGGCGATACTGTTAAACTTGATCTTGAATGAGGGCAGAAAATCAATTCTTCATGCAACATTGCAAAAAAAAAATTAAAAAAAAATCAATAATCAAGATTTTGTTTATCCCACGCAGAGCAACAGAGCTGTGGTTGAATTTACTTATTACATTTGCAGGAAAAATGATTAATAATAATTCAAGTTTATCTAAAATGCCACATAATACAGCCTCTATGAAGCCCATGGTTTGGGTGGAAAATGCTACTTGAAAGTTATCATGTTGACATCCAAGTTACAGGTTTTCCAGTCTAAAAATCTTTCATTGGCAAAAACAGCAGCAGCAATATATGTTTTTTTGTTTTGGAGGCAGTGCACAAACTGTAAACACAACATGTTAGCAAACAGTTTCTTATTTACCCATCCAGCAGATACAGAGGAATATTAGCATCCATTTGGAGTCATGTTTCTTGCCACCTGACAAAAAGCAAGTCTAATATTCATTCTCCTTTTACTTCTGTTTTGATCTCCAGTTAGCTAGTCGCTAACTTTGTCTGTCTACCATTTGGTGCTGGGCTGGTAGTGTACAGTAGGTTTCTCAGGGCTTTTTCCCTGAAGAATAGCTGCCCACTGATGCTGAAAACAAGGTTAGAGTAAATCAAAACTGTGCAGTATGGGCTATAAAACCAAAACAATGAGCTGAAAGACACAAAAATACTCAGTAGAGCTAAGGGGAACTGCAGAGTTGGGTGATTATTATCTGTGGGTTCATCAAGCGACTCCTTTCACATTACACATAGTTATTTGACCCAAAGTTAATATAAAAATATTTATTAGTGCAGCTTTAAAGTAGCTTTAAATAAGTTTTAACCTATGCTCACTTTGGAAGGGCACGTGTTCACAAATATATGGGCAAATATCTCATTTAAGAGCCAAACTCGTCAATTGATTTTTCCATGAGGTGTTTTGCAAACATAGCTGCACGGTGTTGGAAGTTGGAAAACAAACCTCATCATCCTCTGTGTCACCGCAAAGCGATTGCAGGTGTGTTTGTTTTGAATTTTGATGGGGTAATGTGAGTATTTGACCTGCAGTATTCAGTTATTCCAACTACTCCGGTTTAATCCCACCTCATTTAAAACAGCAGCCAGTTCACACGTAGACAGCCTCGAATCGATCACACCACATCCTTTAATTAAAAAAGTCATTAAATCAGACCAGTATTCCAGCCATTTTCATCGAGCTGTAGGCCATCTCTTGGATCCCTCCTCCCTCGTTGGATTCTCCGGAGCTCACTCCATCACCTTCCCATAAAGTCCTCAACATTACCCTGAGCAGCTGTTTGGGAAAATCTAATTATGCATGGAGATAAAATTTAAATTCAGCAGCCACCCTCAGTGTAACTCATGATTTATTGATACTTTGGAGCAGACATTAATATTGCCGTTATGATGAAGACTCATCTGACTCAATTTATGATCGGCTCCCATTCTGATGTCTTTATTATCTTTCCGTCAGTTTGCAGGGAGGTTAATCTTGTGTTGGACCCACACTGATTGTCAGGCAGTGGGGTTTGTACAGTAGGGTTTCCCTTGTTATGCCTAACCTTTTGAAAGGTTGCACCGTTTCATTTGACATTTCAGGAACAGCCAATTTGCTTCGACAGGCACAGCATCACTGAATGACATAACTTCTTTCTTCGACATGCTGCAAAACCTGGAACGAGAAACATTTTGTGGGTTGGCAGAGTTTTTCAAAGCACTACCATCTTTGAAGGTATTTTTTGGTGATTAATGTCCTTTAATGATGAAATACCGTAGTTGAAGAATTTACTAGATACTGTAGTAGCGGGTAATTGAAAAAATAATCATCTCAAGGTGGCAAAACAAAATCTCGATGAACATATTTTTTTTCTCGATACTCTATTAGCTCTTTCTGTCTTTCCTGCTGAGTGTTTTGAGAGCAAGGCTGCATTACACTATTTCCCAATGACAACTTTTTACAGACACTTTCTAATTGCACTTGTTTGAACTCTGATGCTTTTGGAGCAGCTTATGTGCAGCCTAATTAGAAAAATATATATTATTAAATGAAGATAAACTGTTTGTTTAACAAAATATGCATGTTCCATCATAATACCTCCACAGAAAATATTAAACATAGACAAAACCTGACCTAAAGTTTGAAAAAAGTAACACAATAACAAGCACTTAAAGCTGCACTAATCAACATTTCTATATTAACAATGGACAAAATTACTAAGCTTAATGTGATGAACTCACAGATCACGTGACTCTGCTGCTCCCCTCAGCTCTGCAAAGCATTTTTAGTGTCTTTCAGCTCATTGTTTTGGGTTAACTGCCCGCAACTTTACTGTTTTGGTTCCCTGCAACTGTTTTCAGCAACGAAGCTCTGATAAATCCACTCTACGCTACCTGCCCGGCACCAAACAGACAAAGTTAGCTGGCGAACATAGGGGAATATTTAGCTGCTAAAGAGCCAGATATTGCCTTCATGAGTTGGTGGAAACCAGAGAGTTAAAAAAAAAAAAGAGTGAAAATTGGTGTTTACAGCTTGTTATCCGCTGACCCCAAGTGGACAAAAAAAATCAGTTAATGCAACTTTAAATATGATCAACTAAATACACTTAAATGTTCTTAAAGTATCAAAAGTAAAACGCGTTATGCAGTAGAATGCCCCCTGTTAGTGGTATATTATATGATTTGAGTATTGTTCTTGAAACATCAATGTGTTAGTAGCATTTTACTATCGTAGTTAGTTATTAAGGTTAAACTGATATCAACTACCTTATATATTAGTGGGTATCACACCCCATTTTATACGATGACTATATATATGTTTTGTATTTAAGTCAGTGAAGTAACTAGCAACTATAGCTGTCAAATAGATGTAGTGAAGTAGTATAAATTAAGTAGTGTAAAGCAAGAAGTAAGGTACAAATAACTCAAAATTGTACTCAAGTAGAGTGCTTGAGGTACAGTCCACTTGTGGGTATGTGACAGGCGCTTTCCTCACAGGACTTTTTAATGTTGCATTAACCAGACAGATACAAACAAATCACATTTTAATAGTGAGATGAAACTGAACTTTGATGTTATTATCCAGTATCATTAGGTACATCAAATAAACATGAGCTAATTCCATTTCATAGTTCTGTATCTGGGAAATGAATAAAATGCCAATCACATATCTGGATAAGATTACATTTCTTCTCATTACCATTAATCAGTTGATTAATTTGTTGTAACTTGAGCGTGAATGCTGGAGGAGTACTATTAAGACTGTAGCCTCACCTTAAAGTACACTAGCCAGGCTACTTTCAAAAATCCATGTGTTGCGTAAAAAGTTGTTATGTTATAAAATCTCTGTTCTTGCAATCTAAACTTGTCCGATAGTTGGATTTGAACAGGGGGAAAAAAATAGCTTTAAGTTCAGAGGGATTTTTGAAAATCAATCAACTCTCATTCAAACCAGTGAAAGCCACAAGGCACATTTGAAAACTCTTTCAGAGAAAAGAGCAATCAAAGCGGCTGTTGTTCTCTCACTGGGTCACAGTAGGGGGATTTTCCTTTCTTCTGCTTCCTTATACAATACCACAGTCAAAGTCCTTGCACTGCCTTAGCCACTGCTCCATCATTCCACTCTGCCAGTATTGATTGCATCAAGTCCCTCCAAACGGATGAATGGAATAACCTTCCTGTCTGTATCCATTTCCTTTTCAACTGATGGCAGAAACACAGAGGGTGTGGGTAACGTCTAGCCAAAGAAACGAGGCAAAAGGATCGGCCTATGTGGATTCCTGCTCTACTGATCATGTGCATCGACTGCCAGGCTGACAGCAACCTCAGACAATCATCCTCATCCCCTCTCCCGTCAACCTTGGTTTGGCCCGGCCGGCCACAGCTTGCACAGAATCAATCAGCATTGAGATATGGGCAGCCGTCACGGCGGTGACCGATTTTGGCATGCAAGACTCTCCCTTAATAGACAAAGAGACGGAGATCAATAGCCAATTTGGCCTTGGAATGAGGCTAGAATGGATCAAGGAAAATTCATTTTATTCTCCTCGTCTTAGGCCCGGAGAAGCCGGGAAAAGTATGATGAACATTCACGACTAGTACAGTAAAGAAGTGAATCATTCACTGGCTGTGAACGAGTAACCTTGGCAGTGCAGATGAGATTGTGAGATTACTTCTTTGTGATCTGCAGTTTTGGTGTGTGCTAAGAAAAGGGCATACAATTCGTAATGCATGTATGTTTCATCGAATTTCTTTTGACATCTTTGCGAGTTCCAGATTTGCTCATTTTCTTTCGGAGTGAAAAGCCTAGTGGTGGAAAGTAAGTACATTTACTCAGGTACTGCACTTAACTACAATTTTGAGGCCTTGTGCTTTACTTGAGTATTTCTATTTGATTCTACTTTATACTTCCACTCCACTACATTTCAGTGAGAAATATTGTACTTTTTACTCAACTACATTTATCTCGCAGTTATAGTTACTTTCCATGTTAAGATTTGTAAAGAATGAAAAAGAGAGAGCTTGAAAATATGAATAGAAATCTGTGACACAGGGCTTAGTTTTTTCTTCTTTCCTAGCCTGTTAATCATCTCACGACCCCTCACATTTGTCTTGTAACCCTTTGGAAGGGACCCGACCCCTAGGTTGGGAACTGCTGGACTAAACTACCTTCAGTAACTGCATATAAAGTAGTTAAAACAGGCTACACCTTGCCCAGCTACAACAGTAAAATACCACTAATAACAGTCTAATAATATATAATAAGACATCACTCACAGGGGCCATTTTCCTGCATAATGAATACTTTTACTTTTGATACTTTAAGTTTTTTATTTTGCTTATAATACTTGTGTACTTTTACTTGAGTATGAATTTGAATGAAGGACTTTTACTTGTAATGGAGTGTTTTTACGTTGTGGTATTACTTCTTTTATTCAATCAAAATACTCCAGTACTTCTTCTTCCATTACTGGAAAAACTCCACCTTCTATATGCGAGCAGATAATAATTAAGTGGTAAATTCACAGTTATTCCTCCCTTTTCAAACACCATATTACCTTTCTCACCTTATTTTAAAGTTTTGTCACAATGTGAATGATAATTATGACAGTTGGGACTAAAATGACAATAATTTGTGGCCATGCATGAATGGATAGCGGCCTCTCGAGAGCGTAATTGCAGCAGGAGCGGATTCAGTCACGAAACCTGAAGGGTTCCTTTTCTACCCACTCGCTGCTCATAATTATAATGTGACAATTCTCTGTACTACGTTATCATTTCCCCATTGAGATGCATAATAACTTTTTTCCATTAGGTGTCTGTCTCCATGAAGAGTTATCAGGTGGTCCTACTGCTCAGATACAGTGTTATCAGCAGGGAAAACCGTGGCCTGCGGGCCCTGGAGGTGTTCACGTCGTCGTCCTCGGGCTGTCCTCGAGCCTCCTCGGCCTCACCGCAGTACAAAGGAAAGGATTCAATTATGAAGTGACACCTTGAGGCATGTAGCAAAAGCACGCTGCTTCAAAAGAGATCACTCAAAATGTATCCTCTCCCTTTATCTCTTTCTGTCTGCCTTCCTGTCTCACCCCCTCTCTCTCTCTCTCTCTCTCTCAAGTCAGTGATTCCTAATGTGTTCCTCTGGAAAGCATAAAACGCGGATAAATGTGTCCCGTCTCTCGTGCGTAAGGGGCTCCCAAGGTCATGATGCCCTGAATGTGACTGAGAACTTTTCCTTTGGATTATACAGTTTTATTGATTCAGAGCAATTAGTGCAGAACTGAAGGGATAACTCAGCCCACATAGCTGCATAGGTAATGAGGATTACTCCCTTCTTGTTTCCAGCAGTCAGATCTTCCACTGCACAGGGAGATGTGTTTCATCCTCTTTCCACTTTTTGTACTGGCTGTTTGCCATTTTATTTGAGTTTCTTCTGTTTTGATTTCACATATCTTTAATTTTACATTCTGCAATTAATTTTAATAATAATTCCACTCTGTTATAGACTAGTGTAAACATAGATACAGGAACACATTCTGTATTTTCACTCTGCTTTGTTTAAAGCTGCACTAATGAATGTTTTTCTTATATTAATAATGACTAGATGTAATGTGAAAGCTGTTGTTTGTACTTGTGAACCCACAGAGAATTATTACACAACTCAGCAGTTCCAATTTTAATTTCTTTCAGTTCATTGTGTTGGTTTTTCAGCCTCAAACTTTACTGTTTTGGTTCACCCTCACCACTGTCACCAGCCTTGTTTCCCTTGTTTTCTGTGAAAAAAAGCTCTGCCCAGCACAGAACGGCAGACAGACAAAGTTAGCAACTGGCTGCTGAAGATGGTGGAGCATTTAGCAACACAGAGCTAAAAGAAGAGTGAATATTAGACTTACATTTAGGTAGCCAGAAACACGACTCCAAATGGACGTTAATGTTGCTCCGTGTCAGCTGGATGAACAGAGGACTTTATGCGTTGATAATATGTCAATGTTGTGTTTATTGTTCTGCTGCCCCCAAGTAGCCAAAAAATTAGTAATTACTGTTTAAACAAAATACAGAAAACATACAGAAAATGCAACTCTGAGACACTGAATCAATGTAATGTTCATTTTTCAGGCTTCAGTTTGAATTTATGACAACCAAATATCCCTGAAGTGTCTTGTCATTGTCGGCGAGGTTCAACCTGGGTGTTGCTTTTAGTCTTGATTCATTGTGCCATTTAGATGTTCTCAGTGCCACATTGCATAATCTTGCACAAGACAGAGAGCGACCAAAAGAAAGATACAAGTGAGTCATATTAGGTTGAATTAGAAGTTTGTGTCAGCTTTAACGCAGGTCTGACACCTTTGTATAAGAAAGTTTTCAAGGCGACATATTCAGAAGCGACTTGCAGAGATAGCGTTTGCTTGAATTACTGGAACAGCAGTCACTGGCAAAAGTATGTAATGTAGCATAGAGAATAGTCTTAACACTGGAAAACTGCTTTAGGAAAGAGGAACCTAAAGGTACCCTGTGGAGTTTTTGACCCTTAGTAGCGCTACTGTATGTTGCTGCGCGATTCACATCCTGCTGTTGGTTTCATGCTATTCCTCCGATCTACAGTTGGGGTGGGTAACGAGCCAACAAACGTAGCAATGCGCCAATAAAGGCAGCAAAGAAGAAGACTGCTAGACAGTGAACACGGATGTAAAAAAAAATGCACGATTTCATATTTTTAAAAAATCGTCTTTACAAATGTTTTATGTAGAACAACAAATAAACACAATGAGAAACACTGAATGTAAACATAACTTTTGTTTGTTTACAATAAAACACCACAGGGCACCTTTAAACTAATGTGATATTTGTTTAAACTGCAGCTTCAAAAATGGTAATTAATGGTAACGGAATTAACACTAAAAAACTACAAAAAACAAAGATTACAATGTTTAGTCAAATGTATACAAATCTATGGTATCGGGTGATGTTATATGTGGCACTAATTCTTCTTAAACCATATAAAAGTAATCTGAATATTATGGTATTCCTACTAACTGAAGTCTACTTTTTTGCTACTACTACTACTTTATATTCTATACATGTGATTATGTTCTATTTTCTCAAAGTTTCGAAGTCTTGCTGCTGTCGCTCTTCCAATTTCTGCATAAGGATCAATAAACTTTCAGCTTTTCATCTTGTCTTTTGATTTTCAGTTCTTGGGTGACATTTCATTTCTGCTGAAACCGCAAATCCGAACCACACATACAGCGTGGCTGTCTGTCTCTGACTCAGATTTAACTGGATTAACCTTTGCGATGCATCCTGCTCTCCGCTCCACCTTTGCTATACATCACCGCGACATGTTTTCAATCTTAAATTACCCCATGATGGATGTCATCTAAGGAACCTGATGACTTTCGCAGCTCGGCGACAGGAGGAGTGATTGTTCTTCCCCGCTCCTAAATCAATGCAAGATTGTCCAATAGGCATAAAATTGCACTGGCAATAAAACAATTTGTGGAGGATGTACTGTAGCATTCAAATGCTTTCATTCCTCACCAAGCCGCTGCATGCACATACTGTAAATGTCTGTTGATGTAAAGTTAGAAGAATTGTTACGACCATTTGACTTTGTAATCACACAAAAAATACGAATCTGACACTGATAAATCAACTAAGACCAACTGTGTATTTCACTCTATCCAAAAAGGCTGATATTATCCACCATGAAGAGCTAAAGGCTAATGTTAGCATGCTAGCCTCTAACCGAGCTTAATGACTTTGCAACACCTCATCCTTCACTGCTGTCATAAATTCCACTGATTTCATTAAAGCCTCTGCAGAGATGAAAATCGGGACTCTTCATTCTGCTTTTTGCAGTTTGACACTCAGATTATTGGCAACACATGCAGATTCATTTAAATATTTTTCAAATCAGACGAGGAAAATATGCTCATCACGCACCCCTGAGCTAATATAATATAAATGTTAATTAAGATTTGTGCAGCGAGCTGGGGAAATGAATATTTGCAATAAAGGAAATGCTCTCCAACTTATGAAATTGAGTACAGTATTAAGGGTTTTTATACTGTACATATATTACTTCAACTTTTACTGAGAATACATATATATAGAGATAAAACATTTTAATATACATGTACAATGCAGCACGAGTTATCACCCAAATGCTGCTTCTAAATATGTTGTAAATTTGGCCTGGCTCCAAAGGATGTTCATTTTCCATCACAGTAATCCACGTGGTTGCCATTGTTGAGATAATTCAAAGATGCAAATCTATATGCAAACCCCAACAATGAGCTTGATCACACAATTTATTTCCTAAACGGAGAGAGACAAGCAAAAATGAGTGAACTGAATCTGTTGGCTGCTGTAAACACATGCCAGTTGATGATTGTGGGCCAGACGGAGTAACACATTTGTTTAAATTAAAAATATATACACACATTTCCAGAGATGACTGACTGGCCAGCAGCAGCAGCAGCAGCAGCAGAACCATCAGTAATTTTAATCTATTTTTTATTTCCACAGCTGTGAAAGAAAAAAATTCAATATTGCAGAAGCTTAACAGCTCCGGTGGAATTAAAATCATGTAGTCATTTTCATACTACGGTTCACTATCATGGCTGAATATCTTTTTTTTTTTTCTCTTCACTTCAGAAGCTTCAGTCATTTCCGTATAAATGAATAAACTCCAGTGCATTAAGCAGGGGTGAAAAGTTTTCTCATATATAGGTTAAACAGGAACAGCTGTGTGCAATCATGCCAGCCACTGGTGTTGAGGACTTAATACAGCGGGCTAATTGTGTGTGGCATTGCAGTTGGCCCTCATTAACCTTACTGCATTACCTTTTACTGTGGATAAATGGGGGGCTTTAAATCGGCCATCTGTTGCTGCCCAGCTACCTTTAAAGAGTCGCTAACGCAGTGGCAGTGGCATCCTGAAACCTTTCAAGGACATTAATGTTGTAGTCCAACAAGCAGGACGTCTCTAATAACACACACGCACACAAACCCCGCAGAGCTCAGACTGGTTGAACTGTGACATCTTTTAAGTCACTACAAACTCTCATTCATGGAAGGATTTGCTTTAATGTCAGGAGCTTTTTTATGTTGCTTTTGGCTTCTTGTCTTTTAATATTTCTTGCTTTTACTGCAGCAGCTGTTTTGGATCCTCTACAAAACACCTCATGTTTGGAAAAATCCAGTTTTTATTAACTGCATGTGTATTTTTAGACCAACGAGTGGACCCATAACATGGCTGCTGTTGGTTGGATTTCAGCGACGGGCAGCTCAGAAAGTGGTGAAGAAATGATTTTCAGGAGTAGACACAATCAAAACAGAACAGTCCATGTGGACCTAAAAACCTATCCAACTGTGAAAACGCTGTGAATCACACATTGAACAGACTTGCAGAGCTGAGATTTCAGCGGACGGTGCTTTTTTTATCAGCACAAACTAAACAAAATGTTCATCCCAGCTGCAACATTCACAGTTCTGAGACTCACTCGGGAAATGAGGGGCAGGACAATGTTGGCCATGCTGCTCTGTTGAGTTTTGCACAGTCAAGAGCAGACTCTCCACAAAAACAAGGCCAAATCGGGGTCATAATCAGCCTTTAAATCACGTTGTGTGTTCCCAAGTGAAGCGCAAGAACTGCACTGTTTGTTAATCTGAGCGAGGGCGAGTGTAATGAGTTTGGAGACTGCTGCTCGACCAGAGGACACAAGTACAAGTCCCATATGTCCTGCTTAAGCGTCCTTCAGCATGACAGTGACTACCCGGCAGCTCTAGTAGCACCTCTGTGTTGGAGCTGACCTCTGATATTCTTGTAAAAGGCGGCAACCAAAAACAATATTTCCCCACAGGGATGAACAGAACTTTCACCTTATTTTTGTTACCTCTGTCAAGGAGGTTTTTCCGCATGTTGGTTAAACTGTTAAAAACGTGTGAGCAGATTTTCTTGAGGGCTGTGTGTCAAGGATCGATCAATCTGTGGTTTCATATATTTTCACCATTTACATATTTATACCATTATCATTTTTCAGCCAAAACTACTGTACAGACTGTCAAGAGAATGACACAATTATAAATCTTAGTGGAACATTTGCAAACTAAGTAAGCTTTAGGATAATCCAATTGATTTTAAAGTGGTGTATTTAGTTTAAAGCCCATGAAAACTTGATTTCAGATATTTTGTCGTAACATTAAACATCCATGACTATTTAAGCTACTAATAAGTTAAAAATCTTTAGGTATTATTTACTGTATGTTAAGCTTTAAACACTTATATTAAGTGTTGACTGCATTAAAATTCAAGTAATCTGCTTCATTAGGCCTGTGAGGGTGTGTTTTGATCAGATTTGGTTGGCAGTGACCAAACAACCCACCAACTGCCAACAGAGTTTCATTCAAATGTTGCTAAAGCCTGCTAAACATCAGCTTTTTCCAACTGAGCCTTGCCCACTTCAAACCAGTGAGAAGAGCACAGAGAAAAACAGAAATGTAAAATGACCCAAACTGTTCCAACTTTGGCAGAAAATAGTGCGTTCATGTCGGATCCCATCACTTATAGTAAGAAGCTCAGTAACTCTCATGTTTTAGCAAGATGCTTTCCTTTTGAACAGTTTCCAATTAGTTTTATTTCTTAAATTCTCACCTTTTACACTGTAGCTCATCACATACCTTACTCATTTCTACTGATGCCAACGCTCAGTGTGTTTTTAGTGAATTTTAGCAGCCTGTCATTGGGACAAATACTGTGACAAATTTCCCATATAGGCTAATTAAAGAGCAGTGTATTGTTCTGGTTAACCTGGATCAAAATTCCCTTTATTTACTTCACTTTATTCATTTAAATATTAGGGACAATGCACAATAACTGAAATCAGTATAATGTAAATGTGTCAGATTTAGCCAAGAGACTGATCTGCATCTGGGCAGATTGATAACATTATTGAGTATTTGTGCTAAATTCAATAGACAAGAGAAGAAACTAAACCCGTTCACATCCAACTGAACTTCAGGCACGGGTTGGTGGGTTGGTGCACTCTTATAATCATCTGCTGTTATCAGTCAGGTGTAAAATGACCGGCCACAGGTGGACATGTCGCTCTGGTCAGATTGTACGAGGTACACAACTGGCAGCTTGAAATACAAGATGATAAGCTGCTGTTATGGTGTCCAGTCTTCTGTTGACTGGCGTTAATTTGACATGTATTCAAACACTGTGCTGCGCAACTTGTTAAAGTGTCATTTTGATGGCGACTGTGGCACATGCGCTGCATAATCAAATATATAAATCATGCTTAAATGAGCAGTCTGCACTGAAGGAAGATGCATGGTAATGAATGGAGAGAATGGATTTTTAAGTGGCACGCCTTAATGATGCACCAAATATTTACATACGTCTGTAAACCATCTGTAAGTAATTCCCTGTATTTAAGTACAACTTCACAATAAAGCCAAAAGCTTTCTTTGTCCTTCAGTTCATATTTATTTGTAAAATAAAGTGTTGATCATTGAAACATTTGACTAGTTAAATATGACACAAACATTTTATTGACTGATAAGAACACAAATAGTTATCTACAATGATGATGAGTTTTCTAGCCTTACAACAGTTGGAATATACTGTTTTTATACATGAACTGAAAATACAAAGTTACAGTAAACATGCCTTTTGATAAAAATATCTTTACAAAAAAATGTACATTTCTATACAACAGTTGTCAGTTACACATCTCTACAAGCCCCACGATTCTGGTTAAAACCTGCAACGATTCCAACAAACTGTCAGTATATCATCTCAGCATTAAACTTAATAAAATTCTTCTTCTTTCAGTCTATTGATATCTGAAATAAACATGATAAGGACTATTTACAGAGCAAAGAAAAGTGAGCGTTGAGCCAGAAATGTTTTGAAGTGACCCAGATAAATTACAACAGTCAAAAGCAATGAGGTTTTTTTTTTTTGTATTTTTGCAAAATATTTGACACATCACCATACTGTTCATTTAATAACAGGCTACCAGCAAAAAAGATAAACATGTAGCAGAGCCATTTCCCTTAGACATGTTTTTGGATACAAAAATAGTGCTAAATATTACACATTATCATCATTCACCAGACACTTATTTTGAATGAGCTGCAGGACAGACAGTTTATTTTATGGATTTTTTCAGGCAGCACTGCCAGGGTCGACTGTTGCGTTCATGAAATTGTGCAAAGTAATGAATTCTCTGTTTAAAGGGTCAATCCAACCAAATCACAAAACAATGTTTTCTCATTTACCCCTGGTGGTTTGGTTTCATTTGCCCAGGTTTTGTGCGAATAAGATACAATGGGGGGGGGATAAAACACCATTACTCATGTTATTAATCCACAGTTTTCACAGGCACCATTTTCTACTAAATGTCAAATAAAATGTTGAAAAATGTCCACAGAGGCATGTGTGGATTTCCCAGAGTGATAACAACATTGTTTCTGAGAAGAGAAATTGCTTTTGAATTTTTCAAATGCCATTTTTAATGCTTCAAGTGCTGCAAATGAAATTTCTCTTACCTTGATTGCGCTGGGGTGGCTACAAGTCTCAGGGGCAGATATCTCAAAACCTGTGCAAATAAAACCTTAACTGCTTGACCACGAGGCTTTAAGAGGGAAAAGGTTTTTTTTGTAACTTGGGTGAAACAACAAATCAGACTACCAACAGCACTGAATCCAGTGATTCAACTTTTACATAAATTCAGGACTTAGCGTAAGAATAAAGTTCTTCCAATGACAAGAGGCCTGTTTGCGTTCCTGCTTTCACTTCTACTTTTAAAAAAGCACTCTCAGGAGGAGTTATGGTGCGGCTGCGAGGCTCTCCGATGTCCTGCCAGTTTAAGAGAGGAGGTGGAATTGACTTCTCATTGAGGAAATATTGACTGCACAGTGAAGTTATAAAAGCAGCAGAGGAGGAGAGATGTTACTCGGCTGCAGTGAGTGCAAGGACAGTAAAACGTTTGATAAGAAGCTGTAGAGTTTACAACTATTTCCCATCTCACCTGCTTTTCCAGGCGAAATCCAGTCTGACTGCACCTTTCCAGGTGTTACGAGGAGCTACAGCTAATATATACCAGCTGTGTCAGCTGACTGTTCAGAAACATGAAGTACACTTTAACACTCACAGCATAAGCATTATTAAACTTGTTTGAATAGTGGTCTAAAAGCTTTTAAAAGGACTGAAGTTGTTGGCTGATACACATTATCAGCCTAATTGATGCTACAGATCAATCAGCTGGCTCACCTGGTGCATATTAGCTGTATGTTCCCAAAACCTACCTCCTTCTGAGAATGGCTTTAAAGGGAAACTGAAAGCTTGAGACGACAAACACGCCGGTGTTATTGTTTGGAGTAAATTTACTCTGTTACATATTTTTTTTGGGGGGGGGGGATGAGCAAACATGATGTGAATAATTAACAGTAGAACATGCTGACATCCAATCACTGGTGACACAATTCACTTTGCAGCAATTTATTTATAATCAGGTTAATTATAATCGCTCAGCCGCAGCTCAGGCTGCATTTGAAATGTTTGCGTGTTAGCAGCTCCACAAATCTGAACTGGTAAGTCATGTACACCATCATGTTTGTAAATGTGTGGATGGATCATCCAAAGCTGGACAGTTCAGCTTTATCTGACCACAGTTTAATATTGACTTTTACGGGCATTTTATTAAAAGAGTAATGGGATTCTGTTTTGTATTGTCTCACCACTTATTTAGCTTGTTTTAAGGCAGCATTAGCCGTTGTCTCATGTTATTATTCTATATTTTTTCAGAAATTTAAGTGACCTTAGACAAAATCAAAGCCTCTCAATGTATAATTTAAACTAATACAACTTCCACCGTTTCCAAAAACCTTGCCTCGCTCCCTTGCCTACGAAAGAGAGAATCAATGCAGGATGCAGAGGAAGATAGTGGAGGAGAAAGTGAAAAAGGGCGTTGGCTCCCGAACAGCAGCAGTCCATGTTGGGATGCACAGGCTGAGCGAGGAGCAGCGCGTTGAGACGTTAGGGCACTGCTCCCTGGCAGGAGGCCTGTGCCAGTGTTGGCGCTCTACCACAGGAAGCTCTTTCTGCTTCTGAAACTTGGCAGGAGTTGGAATATATGATGGAACAGCCCCACAGGGCATTTGTGTGATAAATGGATAAAGCTGGATAAAGTTATGCTCGCAGCTACTGGCTTATGCATGAGTCAAATCCGAACCAGACGGCACCGATGGTTCATTCATTTCCTGAATACCACTGGTCGCAGATTGTTCTGACTGTCATTTATTCATTTGATTTTTCAGCAACAACAGAAATTAATTGAAAAAACAGTTTGTGAAATTACAGCGCAAAAACACATTTCATAAAAGCAGCAACAATTGATCAACAACGTCATGTTCCCTTTTTTTTCTCCACGTAATTCAATTTATAGATCAGACCTTTTACTTCCTGCCCTTCTGTTTTTTTTGTTTTTTTTCAGGAACAGGATTAGCGCATGATACTGTCAGCCTCTTGCAATGAAATATGCACAGAATATCCATGAGGCAAACTCAGGCCAATGCATTAAAATGGTTCTTGAATACATTTTCTTTAGAGAGCACATCACGTTCGATTTGTGCTGCACAGTTGGGCATCTAAATGTGATTCAGCATCTCTTGAACACAACTTACAGTCCAGTATGGGTGTCTTGATCCGTCAAGGATCCTTTTCTGTCTCTTGAAGGTGATGATGAATTCTAATACCACCGACCGGGTGTCTGCTGCCTCATCCTGAAGTGATAAAGGAGAAAACTGATAAAGAAACACATTATAGGTCTGTGTCTCCTCCTCAAACATGGTGGCTATTTATTATGCTGTAAATCTGATGAGGATTAGCCTGAGTTTCAAAGCTTGTCCGTTTTGAATGGCCTCAGAAATATCTTGGGAAGTGCAGAAATATTTGCTGGTAGCCGGAGCTGCCTCTCTAATCCTTCTGGACATGACTCATTGAGGTTCCTCTCACAGTGATTTTCTATCCTTGGTAGGCCCGCGAGCGAAACATTCACATATTCTCCACGACCTCGAGTGGGATTTTCAGGTTTTTAAATGTATGTGCTGTGAGGAGGTTTTGTGAATCGGCTACTGATAGAATTTTAAAAAGGCAGACATATGGAAATGAAATGGAAAAACTGAAGTGTAACATGTGGTTTCTAAAGAGGTGGATAGAAGTGGGACACCAGGCGCCTTGACAGGCAGATGAGGAAAAAGGTGTGGTGTTAGCTGTGAATATTTTTGCTCGTTCATGCATAATTAGAATTACCACCCTGCGGTTGTACGCCTCCGCCGACCAGTCAAGTTGCAGTTTACGTCCATGTCTGTCCAGACTCATATAATATATGTAGAGAAGACTTTGAAGGAATTTAATAACAGGTATTGAGTGTATTTTTTGGCGAAATGGAAGTTATCGCTATATTGACAAGTATGATTCCAGGGAGTAATTTCCAGTGAGAAACATGCTGTCTTCACTTAGAGACTATTTTTACAGAGGAGTACAGAGGACTGATGGAGAGCTTCGTCACATGGTGTAACGACAATCACTTGAAGATCAATATCAGCAAAACCAATGAGCCTGTGGGGGACTACCAGAGGAACAGGAGGCCCCCTGTCCTGGTTGTCATCCAGGGAGAGGAAGTGAATAGGGTGGACTCATACAAGCACCTTGGAGTCCAAATCAATAAAAAACTGCCATAATTAGCGTATGGATTCTTGAGTTATGGCCAAAAAACGTATTTTGTGAGGTCACAGTGACCTTTGACAACCGAAATCTAAGCAGTTCATCCTTGAGTTTGTGCCAAATTTGAAATTTGAAAGAAATTCCCTCAAGGCGTTCCTGAGATATCGCGTTCACAAGAATGGGACAGACGGACGGATAACCCGAAAACATAATGCCTCCAGCCACAGTTATCGCCAGCGTGGAGGCATAAAAAACCTTTATAGCCGTGTTAATTTGAGTGAGAAAATGAGACTAAAACTAAATAAAAGTAATTCTGAAATTAAAAAAACTATGATTATTACAATTTGGATAAGTGAAAGAAAACTAAACGATAGCGTGAAAGAAGAAAGAACTACTGTTTTTACTGTATGTCTCATTCAACGACCTGCACGCATCTGCAAAGCATACATTAGATGCTCCGGAGTGGTAAAACACTACTATCACAAACTATCTTGATTCAGAAGTTGATTTACCTGCTTGAGTTTTAAGGAATCTTATTAGTGCAACAGGTCTCTGACTGTAAATGTTAGCTAACGCAGTGTTAGCTGACGTTACCAGTTCTTTGAAGGTAAAAAGGAACACATGGAATAAATGCATCCACAATCCCACCAGAAACAGAACAAGAAGCGGCAATTAAACAGCTCGGACATGAAAACATGCAGGCCAGCATGCTAACATTTGAAAAAATATAATGCTAACGCTATGTATGTAATGTCAACGATACTTTCAGTTTCTGTTTGTAGGTTATTGATAAGGGCTGTCAAACATACGTATCTTCTGCTAGTTTGCAACAGGTTTTTAGAATTTTATCTTGAAGAAATAGTTCAACATTTTAGAAAATACACTTATTGGCTTTCTGTCAGAGAGTTAGATGAGAAGAAATAGTTTCAGCAATTAGTTCCCCATAAAATCACAGCTTTTAGTTTTTACACTTTGGTTTTTGAACGAATTAAACAAACATGATATAAAGATGTTTATTAATGAGTTTTAGAGATGTTGGTAAGCAGATTTTCTTACCTTTGAACAGAGTCGGGCTAGCTGTTTCCCCCTGTTTCCAATCTTTATGCTAAGCTAAGCTAATTGCCTGCTAGCTTAGCTAGCTTCATATTTAGTGAACAGACTTGACAGCGGTATTGATAATAAACAGATACTTTGTGTGGAAACTACAATATTTCAGTCCAGTATAATCAGGAAAACAGCGCCTTCTCTGCCAACCTCGCGATAGATTAGAACAACACCCGTAACCATGGTAACCGTACACATTAAAGATGATGACAGCCTAAAAAAGCTTAAAAGCCATAAACATTAAAAATGCATGAATATGACTAAAATTTCACTCATGAAAACCAGACTAAAATGTCCAAAATGTGACTAAAACTAATACATATTTTTGTCAAAAGACTAAAACTGAATCAAAACCAGGTGCAGAAATGAACACTGCTGTACAGTCTCTAATGAACACAGCCACTTTTTGGATTTCCTTTGCTCGCCCAGAGGCAAAAAGGCAGACTGTAAAAGAGATTAACTCAATGTTACATCAACAGTCTGCGACTCACAAACACAGCTAAGCACCCCCGCTATGAGGAGCCAGGCAGCACCGTGCCAACTGATGATGTGGCTGCATCATTACCCACACCCTGAGAGGCGAGAGGCAGGGAACTCTTTACCTTGGGCCTCGCCATTCATACCCCCTTCCACACAATTCAATTAGATGAATGTTGTTTATGGGCAGTTCTGGCCCATTGGAATGCCATTATTGCTCCCTCTGTTGAATTCGGCATTAGTTGCCCTTCAGTGGAGCTGGTCTTCCAAATGTCATAGAGCTTATGACTTAGGAAATGATTAACGAATGTTTAGAGATGCTCAAGACACACTTCAGTGGCTACGGCTTTTAACGAGGACCGGATGTAAGGCCTTTAATGAGGACTGGCTGTAAGAGCCTCCAGGAGCTTTAGCAGTCTTGTCGAACAACCTCACAGCTGCTGTAATGGACACTGGGATGAAACAGAAATCCAAAGCTCTCACCTGATCTCAGTTGTCAATATCCGATACATGGTTCTCTATCTGGAAAGGAGAGAGAGGAAGTTAAACTCACGGATACGATGTAGCGTTTTAAACTGAGCACACAGGTTGTGTTTAATCTTTTCTAAAAGGTCATCGCTGATATACGCTCGACGAGAGCGGCCATGACAACCTGCGAAACAGTCTTTCTGGTACATTATCACGAGCTGTGATCAATGTGACCTTCAGGAAACAAATAAATCTCTTCCACCACGTCTCTGAAAAATAATGTCTTCTATTAGTGAGGGCACCAAGCTTTCATCAAGGATAGTATACCCATGCTCACCTGGTTAATGGCTAATAAATACAGCGTAATAGAGAAAGCACGGTCAAAAGCATGGCCACGCTGCCCAGCTGAACCCAGATGAAACCGAGGATAATTACTTTGATGTCAATACTTGAACTTGAAAAACTGAGTGGCCGTATGGTTTACTTAATACTTTTGAAAAAAGATGTGAAATAATGTTCTAACTGCTGAATAATACGGAGCACTGTGGGTGTTTTAAGACCCCCCAGCATGCACATAACTGTTACTAAGCTAAAGCATTATTTCATAAAGTTAAAGGCCCAGACTGATTTACACAACAGTGTAAAGAAGACATGTAAATCGATTTTTTTAGTTTAAATGCCACAATGATAATCAGTTTTAATATCAAAAAGCACAAAATGGTAGAAAAATGCATTCTTTTTTAAAAAAAATCAATGCCAACAGTCTGTTTTTAAAGTTCTTGTTCAACTCAACATCTTCCAGAAAAAGTCACCTAGAGCTCTTGGATGGGCATTCTTTTATTTTCTGACATTTTATAGATTAAATAATCATATAAAAGAAAACCTGAATAGTCTCGTCAGATCAGCCTCTGTTGGCTCGTTTACACCGGTGCTACTTCTTCAGCGGCCTTGTGAAAGAAAACGTCTTCACACAGTTCTACACCCACCACTTCACGGTCAGATCCACACCAGTCCATGCAGGTCCGGTCTTAAACGCCCTCCAATGAGTCTTGAGCCCTCTGCTCTAATTAAAGCCTGTAAGTACGTGTCTGTGTGTGGGCCTGTGAAGAGTCTCGCTTCCACTGTTTGAGCCGGGGTCGACAGGGAGAAACTGTCAGTCCGGGCGCCCTCACCATTCACTCATGTGAAGTCCCGCTCTCTCAGATCTGTGGCCATGAATAATTCTGGAAAATTAACTTTCAGAAGGCGAAGACTGTCTGCCCACTTGAGATCTCCCAAAGTGCCTTGCTCTCTCTCTCTCCCTGTCAGCCCTGTCAACCGTTTCTCTTACCAGATGGTGGCTGCCCTCCTCGTCGTAGTCGTCCTCGCCTCCATCGGTCATCTCTCCCGCCTCCACGTCCAGTGCCCCCTCGCCGGCCTCCTCCCCAGAGTTTTCTGCCGTCTCTGACACGGACTCCTCATGCAGGGAGTCACAGTTGTCCTCGTACTTTCTCTGAGCCTCTGAGTGAAGAAGGAGGGCACAGGAATGTAATTCAGAGTGTTGTCACAGTCGCTGTTTTCTTTGGTTCTCACAGTAGAAAAGTTTACTTCAAAATCTGTGCAGAGAAAAAGCAAAATGTTGCCCCCACTAGCAATCCCTAGAAGCTGCACTTCTCTATACACTCAACTGGACACAAGTGGCTTGACCTCAACAAGTGAACAAGTAACATACACCCTGTCAACACCAAACACATTCTGGACTAACTTTTCAGTCGTCCATCCAACGCAACAGACACTCCCATTTTAACCAGTGCAGCTGTCAACACCAGCTGCCATAACTTGTATTTCACTCAAGCTTTACAAGCATAACTGCAACCTGAAGCATCTATTTTTAACTTTCCACTCAACTCACTGAAGCAATTGTAGACACTGACCGAGGACCGCTACTGATAAGCTGCTTTCGCTGTGTAGGCAAGGTGTTAGTGCTCTATGCTAAGCGAGGCTAAAATTTCAGGAATTCCATTAAATGCCAGACTTTTGGAGGATAAAAGTGCACTCAGAAGAAACTATTAAGGTGTGTTCAGACAGAAAGCAAATTTTCACCCTGCGTCGTTTGCATGAATTTGACCATTGGACCGTCTGTATTTATTTTGACAGCCAACATGCCAACTAGCTGTAGTTTCTGTGTGTGTTTGTGTTCAGAACTCATCAGAAACTCTGGTTCTTTCTGTTATTTTCCTCTAGTCTCTCCTTTTTCCTCTTGCATCTGCACATATATGAAGCAGATTCATAAACTTCCAGAATATGCGTAAATTTGTCGCTCAAATTGGAACATTTTCAACTTCCACGGCTGCGTCTCCGTGTCAACTTGTGTCTCGTCTTTCCACTGACTTTGTATGCAATCACCTCAAAAATTCGCTTTTGCGTTCTGTCTGAACACACAGCTAATTAATGGCCATAATAAATTACACCATTATTATGGTTCATGATTTTTATTTATTCATTTTAAAAAATCAGGGAGTTATGAGTTTGTTTATAAAAAATGGTAAATCTGATCAAGCTGAAAATTGCTGCTGTGGCTTGTAGTGTGCTCAGTTTAAAATCAAACAGGCAACTTGACACTAAAGTTTAACTTTCTAATCTATGGTTCAGTCCTGTTTTCTGCATCTTTAGAAACATTTTAAAGACCATTTCTCTCCAAAAACCTGGAAACTTCATCATTTGCAGACTGGACTACTGTAAGTCCCTACAGAAGGTTTCTATCCTGTTTCAGCAAATTCAAAACTAAGCTGCCTGGGTTTTAACTGAACCAAAGAAAAAAGACCAAATTTCACCAATCCTGGCAGCCACTGGCTACACGTTGTTTTTTGAATTGATTGCAAAATCTTACTGATTACTATTAAAGCCCTGAAGGACACAGCCCCAAGTTATATTCAAATACAGATGGGAGAGACCAAACAGATCAAGCAATAAAGGTTTTAGAACAATTTAAAAGCCCAAGATGGTTACATTTTTATCAACTTTCAGCAAATTTTGGCCTTTACACGAAATATTTCTACATGCCACTACTTGCTAGCTGTTAGATATAAACAACCGTCTCCTTCTGCCTAGAAAACCTTGTATTTTTCATTGTTAGCTCTAGTATCTACTTTAGTTTTCATTCTCACTTGGAACAAATCACATAACAGTTTGCCTGGACGGCGACCAAGACTTGGTGTGATTTATTTAGTGCTCAACTGTCATGGAGTTAAAAGAGAAAGAGTTTCAATAAGCCACTGCAAATATGCCTGGTGGGAAACTGGAACATGCACAACATGGCATAAAGTCTGAATGACCTTCACGGTGAGCTGCGCTCTGAGACTGTCCTGTAGTGTAGGGCATCTATAAAGACCTCTCATATAAACTGAGTCAGCGTGGCGTTGACATCTGTCTGCTGTTATGACGGAGAGCTCTACTGCTCTTATCTCCCACAGTGTCACCAAGACTTATGGCCTGTGTGTGCTCTTAATTTCCCTCCCTCCGTGACTGTGTCCTTTTCCCTTTTCTCTCTCTCTCTCCCGGCTGCCTCTTCTTCTGCTTCTCACCAGAATCGACTCGCTGCTGCTTCTCGATCTTCTCCAGGCGTCCCAGCAAAGAGTCGATCTTCATCTTGATCTGAGTCAGCTCCCGTTTAATAGTCTGAAGCTGGTCCGTCTTCACTGCTGAGGCACAGAAACACAGAAACAGATGCATTTATAGCTACTTAAGTTGGATTTAGTTTGTCCTAATTTCATTTTTGTACACTCTTTTTAATGATGCTGCTTCCTACAGTTTATCACAGACTGCACGCTGTCAACTGTTAATACTCTTAGTTTTTACTTTTGGATATCATATCATCACTCTGAGTCAAACTTTCCTCAGGGAAGAACATCTCAATCTGGCCAACTGCAAAGTTACCCAGCTGAAACTGTGGACCTGCTGCTTTCAATTTGAAGATTAGCGCACAGCTTACGCCCACCATGCTGCGCAGTGCTGCTGAAGTTTTGCTCAATAATGCCAATATCCGAACAAACTGTATGCTATCTTTCAGTTGGTATTACATGATTACATAAAGCACGAAGATTGTTTAAACTTTAGGATAGTATCTGCTTGGTAAAAGGCTTATTTCAAAGTTATAATCTTTAAGATTTTCATGAAATCAAATCCCATATTTGATAGTACTTATGGTCTCAATAGTAATAGCAATTCAATGTATTTACATTCTATTATTACCTCTCTATATGGTGGTTTTCATTATCGAGTCCACCATTCCCGTACTGAACTGCCTTCACACGCATGAGGGATTCACAGGAAATGATGCAGTATGTAGTCCAGCGTTACTGTTTTTAATTTTATCTCAGCCTCACTGGACACTCTCCCACAGTCATATTAGAGCCATATGAATCAATCAGTCAACAGGCGAAACACAGGGGGGGGTTTATTTTGAAACAGTCGCAGGAAATAAAATGTATTTGTATCTGTGACGTTGGCCGATACACCAGCTGCTCTTCTGTATTTCTGACAAAGTAGCTGCTCAAGGACTGACCAGTAACCACGGGTGTGGCCAAATCAACCAGGACTGAAGTCTTAAAGATTGTAATTTTTTAAAAATGTAAAAGATTTTGTTTATTTAAATAAAACATCATTGATTTTTTTGCATGCTTGCCAGCGTATTTTTGAGTTTTTTATGGAGTTTGAAGAATTCAAAGTGTAAATTCTGAGGAAGATGTAATTTATAAGAAATTACAGGGTAAATGGAGACAGTATTCAATTGGCACACTTCCTTTAGTACATCTAATTAATTGATGGTATAATCAGTCTTTTACTCACAGCAGGTCAGCTGAACAAACAAAAAGTAAAACTGTTTTACAGGCAAGTGTACATTCAAAAAAGGTTTTCAAATATTATATATTATATATAATTATATTATAATGTTGACTTAAGTTGAAAAATATCTGTCAGTTTTTTTCATCAGATCATAGCAGTACTTTCGAGGAAAGTACTGAAAATTGACAGCTGTTTGTAAACGCAACACAACTAATTTAACTCCAAACATCTGTTTCAGAACATTTGAATCTCTCTGTAGTACCAAATGACATAGTTCTTTACAAGAAATTATTTAAAAAAATGATGGGACCCATAAAATAAAGCATCACCAGCAACAGCAAATTCAAATGCAACACATGGAGTACATCCAAATGAACAAAAGATTGAAGTGCAGAGGAAAAGCACCTTGCTGAAGGTTATTTTGCAGTCGAAATGTGAATAACCAGTGGCATGTATTGTAACATAATGCAAAACAGTTCTTTTGTGTGTTAATCCCATCCATCCACTAAACTGGATTAAAAAAGAAACTTAAATCAATGTGTTTCAATTGCATTTTAACATTTCATACACTCCCTGAAACTTTGCCTGATCATTGCCTCAGTAACGGTACTGCATGAGAAACAGGGGGCACAATTTGCCCTCCCACAGCTTCTGTTTACTGGCTTATGAATAATTGCTCTCCCCTTCCTCCTTTGCCTTGGGTCTTACTCAGTGTTCACTCTACAATACATATCTGAGCTTTGGCTAAATGAAGCGCAACCGCATCATGTCAAAGTTTGAGTCTTAACCTTGATATGTCATACGCAAATAACATCTGCTGAAAATAAAAAATTTTCATCTGAAGGACGTCACCATTAATTCAATCTGGCCCGTCTCACGGTTGCTGAAACGAGGGTGTACTCCTTAGCAGCCTGAACTGAGCAGATTAAAGAATTTAGACCATAAAGTAATAAGATAATCTCATTCCTTAACCCTCGGCAGCTGAAATGTGTCATCTTTTGAGTGGAAGGAAAAACAGACAGCAGAAGTTGAGAAGAAAACATAAAATTCACTTTGACACCTATCAGATTCTGTCAGGGCTGGAAAGAGGATGGATGAGCGCTCGGTAAACAAACCCACGAGTTCCTGTAAAGCTTCAGCCGGAAAATCAGAGGCAGGAGACACGCACAGAATCAAAACATTACTTGTCTGGTATCATGTCTGCATGCAGGCTCTTTAAGTTTTTGATGTATATTTACACCCACACTACATCACAATGCAGAGCCCCTCATATGTCTGCGCGCTGTTGCATAAAACATGCATAAAACATAAAAAATTCTCAAATATTAGCTCGCCGTAAAATAGATTCCCCAAAAGGGCATTTTAATCTTTCACTAGAATTCATGCTGAAAAACAACACATGCAGCCCAGGTGCGATCCAATGCATACTGTGCGGTATTTGGCGATACATTACAAATCTTTAGAACGGAGCAGGATGATTAATGCGTGTTTGAAAAAGTGAGAGAAAAGCAATACATAGGGAGTATGTGTGTGGAAATCCTAAGAATGAGTCTCATGTTGTTTTGTAAGGTGCCGTCAACCCTAAAGCTACAGTGAAGCAGAAAATCGACCTTTCTGGAGGGGCGAAAAGGAGAAAAGAGTGAATATACAATGATATCTTGATGGTGGGACACACTGAAGTGTCTCTATCGCCTTCTCAGTATCCAATGTGTACAAACCAACATCCATGACCGCACACACACACACACACACACACACACACACACACACACTTCCTTATTCCAACATTATCTGAGCTCGCTCTGGCCAGCTTACTAGTCGTCCTTTGATGATAAGAAAGTGTGCAACAGTTTCTAATTTATCGGCACCTCCAGGCCTTTTTCCTTTTGTGTTATCAGTCACATAAGCTGCAGAGAGAAAACATACACATCCTAATCCAACATCGTTTCATCAACGCAGCATCTTTAAATAGCTCCAGTTAAAGGAAAAAGGAGGGAAAAAAAGCCATTGTTATTTAATAAGCATTAGGAAAGATTTAGGGAATGAGTAATGGATCTAATTTTAGGGCCTCATGATGAACCGCAAAGATTTTATCTTGGGGATAGTGAGGATCTCTTGAATCACTGGTCTATGAAGATTAAACCGGACAAAGAGTTTTGGGGCTGGTGATGCTGATGTAATTCAGACTCTAAATAGTTACCAGCTTGGACATTTGAACATCAGGGGGATTCTGTGAGCCAGATTTTTAAGACATAATGAAAGGAAACCTGGTTTTTGAACCATTTATTACTTCTTCATGCACTGATACTCAACAAAATGCAAAAAACAGCTGTACATGACGTCTCTGTGTTTATATCAGTATCTGAATACTTCTTTTTAAAACCCCTTAACAAGCAGCAGCACGAGTACAAGCAAGTAGAGGGGTCTGTTACATGATTTAGGATCGGATCCAGGTGAATTCTCACTCAACTTTACACCATTTTGAGATCCAAATATCACTGCGATAAAATTATTTTGGAACAGGAGTGAATGCAAAACAGAACAAAAGGTGAGAAGAAACCTTTTTATCATTTTGTTGCCTCTGTAAATAGGGCTGTGTATAGGGCCGTTGCTAACGATTATTTTCATTATTGATTAATGTGCTGATTGCTCTTTTGATTAATCGTTTGGTATATAAAATGCCAGCAAATTGTGAAAACAAGTTCCAAGTGCCCATGGTGTTTTCAAATGTCTTGAAATGTCCAATCAATTGTCCAAAACCCAATCACATTCAGTTTTGTTTCATAGAAGAGTGAGAAAACCAGAAAATATTCACATTTTAGCAGCTGAAACCAATGAATTACTTATATTATGAAATGACTATTCGATTAATTTTCTGTCGCTCAGCTAAATGATTATTTGACTAATCCATGCAGCTCTAGTTTAGTATCGTTTAAGACCAATTTTCAGAAGGGAAGATAATAATGACTATTTATCAAAAAAGGTTCAAGAACGAAACTAGTTTATTTTGAGTATGTCACTGCTTGTAAAAAAGAGTGTTAAAGGTTTAATTATTACATATTTTAACAGTTGAGTAAGAAAGGAAACATAAGGAGAAAAGGATGAAAATGAAATGTGAGTACTATTCAGAATACACACACTGAATACTACTCACACTGCATTCAACGTGTAGCTCTTAAGAAAGGGGTCGTACACAGTATTTAATATGATTGTGTCCCATCCTCAATGCATCCTGTGGCTTTACAAAATGGAGCACGACTTAAAGCTTCACCCATCATTCACAGTCTTTCCTTGATAGACGAAATAGGCCAAAAGCCAAATCCCATCTTCATAAACTGGCAGTCGACATTGTGCGTCAAAGAAGGTTTAATGTGGAAAACACGTATCTATCCATCCTCATGATCCATGCATCTGAAGGCCGTGTCTTTTTCTTTTTTTTTACCTCAAGTGAATTATTACTGGCGCAGCCCAAATGGTTGAAACTGCCCACACTAACCCACCCTGTTGTTTGGACAAGCTAACCTTATTTTGCTGTCCAATCTATCTAGGCCAAAGTCAATACAAACAGTAATTTTTCACAGTACTGGCAGGGGCAAATTAGTCTCCCAAACATACAGCAGCACTGCTTAGACAGAGGAGAGAATTCATTGACTCTGTCCAAAAAGAGGATGGGAGATTTTTTTTCCCCCTTCTCTATAATACCAACTGCAACTGGGTCCTCCTGACAGACCTTACCAAGCTGCTCGCGCTGATAACACTGGCCTAGACAGGCAACAATGAAACAAACACTGTAGCCAATTACACAGGCTATGGATAGAGACTTACGTTTAGGAAAACACAGCTGACCACAGCTCCACAGAGATGGCCCCAATCTCACATTAATTACATTTAGGACGATATAATGCATCACCAGTTAATCAGAGGACCAAATGAGATCCAGATGGATCTCGGGTGACAGGAATAGCACTGTTTGCTGAATGGGTGCTTCTCGCAAAGCTCGGATTATGTTTGTGTTTGCGATTTAGTGTTTTGCTCTACATTGCAGTGTGGCTTGTTCTGAGCTGCTGGAGTGAATTAAATAGCTTTTTATAGTGGCGCGGCGTAAGGAGCAGAGCTGAATCATACCGCCGTTTTTTCTCTCTCACAGCCGTGGTTTTGAGATTTGCATTAAGCCTTCAGTTTTTTTTGTTTTTTTTGTTTTTTGAAAAGGACAGAATGCCATTAACGTAATTAGGCAGAGTTCTTTTGAAAAATAAGAATTAAATAACGTAAAATCTGACTAGTCCAGTGTAAACACAAGACAAGTAAAAAAGCACCTTATTGTACGTACGTTTGAGCCCGGAGGAGGAGGAGGATGTGGGAGGTCTGGAGGATGAAGAGGAGGAAGAGGAGGATGTTTTGATGGGGAAGGAGGTCTTCCCACGGCGGGAGGAGGGAGCGAGCACCCTGGAGCGTTTGAGGGGGATCACGGCTCTGGGTGGGGGGGCCACTCTGCCATGGTAGTCAAAAAGCCTCAAGAAAAGAAAAAACCCATAACATTACATTTTTTTTCTTACACTTTTTCTATAAGGCCCTATAGCATTCAGAAAGTGTCCATCTACTAGAGCTAAAAGGTTTTTCCGTTTATTTCACCTCTTTCGAAAGCCTATTACCTGTTCCCAGTATTGTATTTCAAGATAGATTTTCTATGGATTTCTCTCCTTTCTCTCAAATGGCACACATAAAACAAAAGACAGACATTACAGTTCGAATCTGGTACCATCCCTCTTCCTGTACAACTATCCAGGCCGTTACGTGCATGCAAATCATCCCTTCACGTATCTCTTAAAAGTGAAGAGGATGAAAAGAAGAGGGTGCTAAATGTCAAATGAAGGTGTCAGCTCAGTGACAGGAAACGTCTGTCACGGCTCTCAACAAGTTTGACATTTAGAAAATGTCTCCCCAGATAAGCACTCTGATCACTGGCGGATAAATGAGAGAGAAAACAAGTGTTCCTTCATCAGCGTGTTCGAGTTGCATGCTTGATCTGTTCAGCCATTTTGACAAGTTGACTATTTGAAGGTGCCTCTGCGGGAAGGTTACTGAATTACATCTGACAAGGGAAACTTTTAATGAGGGAGAGCCATAAATCAAGAGGGAAGTGCTTTTGACTGTTTGCTAAACCCTTCCCCTAAACCGTGATTGTCCGATCGTAGCTTAGGAACCATAACTAGGCACGCCAGGTCTGTCAAGCTTTGGATTTCCCCACATTACTACATATAGGCAGGGTGGTGTCTTTTTTGAGACTTTCCAAAACCTAATACAGAAGAGCAAAAGTGTAAAGAATGGATTAAGCAGTATGTTTATCTGCTTTGACTTAATTGTTAGCATGTCCGTCTAAGTTTGTGGGGTTGGACGTTATGTTACAAAAAAGCCCCGTTCACAACTATCATCCACTGTGTAGTATTTCCCCACTGTGTGGAAGCCGGTCCTGGAGTATCGTTAGCAGCTCCATCCTGCTTTTTAATTGGATTTACACTTCAGTAACCCCAGCCAAGGTTGCCAGAGATAGCGTTACATTTGCCAAGTACATCGGTTAGTCTTCATCCTGAACGCCTTTTCTCTTGTAACGTGAAAAGTGAAAACAAGCAGCTTGAAAAAACGACCAAAAATGAAAATACATATACAGTGTGTAAGCTATGCAGCCAAACAGGGTTATGCTAGAACGAAATGATAGTCAGAGTTTTTCCTTATCATATCTATTATAAAGGGACTAGTCTGTTCTACACTACAAAACAAGAACAATACAGTTTCTTTATTAATGCTTTTTCAGTGCTGTGTCTTCAACATGGATCACCAGCTGGTGAGGATGCTAACTCTTGGCCTGGGACATGTGAGATTTAGCCTCATGCTGTGTCTCAATTCGCAGACTTACGTACTTATACTTGCTATTTTGAGCTCATAAGTGTGTTCACACTGACAAGTATGGCAAAATGCAGTGCA
>NTHP01000238.1:730621-743469 GCA_003416845.1 Oplegnathus fasciatus
TAGCAGAAGGGGAGGGACCGCCAACCTATGAAAATGGCGGCCGAGGCTGCAGCGGTTGTAGGCTAAACTTTCACTTATTTCACCTTAGCAGTCCACCAAAATCTGTTTCTGAACAAATCTGAGGCAAGAAATAAGCAATCCAGTTGCTGAATCTTCACTCATATTAGATCTACAAGGCCTAATTTAAAAGTTTGTTCCGACTTTAGTAAGGCGAGGGCACTACTGCACTGCCGGTGGTTGCCACTGCTTTCTTGGCCGTGCTTCAAGCTTGTGGAGGAGACGGTGATCACCGCACTATACAAATATAAATATTTATTTATTTTCAATAAAACTGAATTGAAGTCAAGTGAGCAAACAAGCCGGCAGATATTTTGGCGAGCAACAATCGCGGTCAAATGTTGGCGATAATTCGCCATAAGAGGAAGAAGAAGAAAAGGTCAAATGTTGCGATCATCATTTCCGGTAAGTTCACAACGGCCGTGTTCGATTTCAGACAACACTACTCTGACGAAATTCATGCACTACGCAAGAAAGTATAGTGTACACAGTGAACTCCATGGAAGTGTACTAACAGAAGTATCTGAATTGAGACACAGATTCAGTCTTTTAGCATAAAAATATTTATGTAGCTATCACATGCAAATTTACTGTGAGACCCCTTTTTAAAAGATTCTAATTTTTTTTTATCTAGTTGTCGGTTAGATATAACGAGCCTGCTTTTCTCTACCTGAAATGAAGGACCTATTGTTTATAAAAATACTAGGTATTTCGAGTTGTAAATCTGCCACCATTATCATTTTAAACTGCATGTGTCTGTGTGAGAATGGAAAGCTTGACAGGCATAGCAACAGTAACTAAGGGAGACAGGGCTTAGCTAACGGTAAATTGTTTCTTTGTTAACTCTCAAATTTGATGACATAATGAAGGATACATACCTGCTGTAGAAATCATCCCTGTAGTACTCGTAATCAAATTCATAACCGCTATGAGAGAGACAAACAGAGAGACAGAAGGGGGAGGAGGGCGCAGGGAGACAAGGGAGAAAGAGATAAAGAAAGGGATGGGTTGTATTAAGAGGAGCCATTTTGGATCTGTCAAAAGTAAGCAGATCAAACTCAAGCTGTTTTGACTCGAACGGACACGCTCTAGTTTACGCCTAAAGCTCACCGCAGGTTAAGCAGCAAGCCTAAGCCACGCTGGCATGCAAAGACCACAGCTCAACAAAGAAGAAAAAAAGTTTCAGAGGGGAAATACAGTCGGAGAATGAAAGAAAAATCTTTTCTTAGACTCTGGAGAGGAAAATCAATGTTAAGTACACGCTCAGGATGGCAACTAATTCAGAATTCGGAGAGAAATAAAATAAGAAAAGGAGAGAAGACGGAGTTGTTTTGAAATGCTGCTATTCTCACAGGAATTTTAATTAGGATTAATGCATTACTATTTATTTAGAGTAGTGTAGTGTTGGTTTTTGCCTCTCCTGTTCCTGTTCCATAATTACCATATTACATCCTGGCTGTTTTCAGCTGCAGCTATAAAATGCAAATGAGGGTTTATAATAACACAATGCACAAACTAATAAATTAGTAAAAGAAGACGTGCAATACAACAAACCAACAACTGAGAAAGGAGTAAATTGGTGGGAATATAAGCTTTGCTAATGGACAAACTACACAAGTACACAAAAAAGTGTCCCAGTGAATAGAAAAAACATGTCTGCCCCCTCTGTCACATTAGACTGCAGTAAACAAGCACTGCTTTGATCTGTTTGTGACCAGGAGATGTGTATGGGGCAGAAAATCAGGGTCATGCTTAATGAAGCTTATACAACAGCATCTCCTTTGAGCTTTACAGGCCTGTGCCGAACAAACTCCAGTCAAGGCTGGGAAATGTGGAGAGCATTAAAAACTCAATTAGAAATTCAAGGTTCAAAAGGAACAAAAAATGAACATAATAGGAATCCTCGTATTCCAAATATTACTCCGCATTTGCATCAGCGGGGGCAGCAGGATGTGAAAAATAGTTAATATTAATGGCTGCACCTTTGCAATGTGAAGGGATGTGTTGTAAGGAGGGCAAATCTTACCTATAAACAGCTGAGAGCGGCCGTTTGGAGCCCGCTTTAGGCCTGTATGGCTTGGGCTCGCCTGCCATGTTTATGTCTGCAAAAATACAAACACAGAGACAAACACACTAGTCAGACATTCTTGTAAATTTCATTCATGAATCGTGCATAAATAAAGATTTACTGGTAACACTTCATTTAGCGTTTATGAGCAGTAAATAAACAATGAATACATGGGTTATATCACACTATATTGTTGTTGTAAGAACATAGACATCCTTAAGTGTTTATTAATGTATTTGTGAAAAACTCCTCCTGTGATGCATCCGTATTTACAATATTTTAGAAGCAAAGAAAGACCGTAACCATTCGACTTTTATATTGACTTTTATCCAGTCTGAACAAGTTGATTTGATTGACATGACATGAAAATGTCTAACTGAACCTGAGCAACTTTTTTAGGTTTTTGAATATTGGAGACTTGAATTTCAATCTGAATTTGTGAACCCAAACAAAACAAAACAAAACAAAAGGTTGTGCAATTTGAAAAACCTTTTCATATGACATAACTTCAAACAGATGATTGTCAAAGTAAAATATTTAGTGCTGTGACTTCAGTTGTGGCCTTTCTTTGCTTCCATACATATAATATTACACAGTTGTGAACATATTTAGTGATCTTTATATTTTATGTTAATATGAAATGTGAAGTATTTCTTTATGAAATATATAAATGACATAAACTATATTTTTATTTAATTAATGCATTTATGTATATATACTTTCCAACTGCTCTCCATGACTCCCTGTGCTGATGAAGGCCATGAGACGTGGGTGAAATTCTTGTCAAACTACTATTTTGGAGGTCAAGAATGAACCTTCAAGTTCAACATTACCTCTTCATGAGTTCTGAACACAGTTATAAACAGTTAATAATAATAATGATAATCTTTATTTGTAGAGCTCTTTTCAAAATCCAAGTTACAAAGTGCTTCACAAAGGCAACAAAATAAAACAGGCAAGTCATAAAATCATGAGGTTTTAAAAGAAAACAGATCAATACAGTGTATTAAAAGGTAATAATAGGAAAAGAAAAACATTCTTATTTCCTTTAAAATCATTTTTAAAGGAAAGACAATTAAAAAAAAAAAGAAAACTCAAGTAAAATCAGGAAAGGGTCTTCGATAAAAGTGTCTTTTAAGAAGGGACTTAAAAGAGATCACGGACTCAGCCGACCTGATTTTCTCGGGCACATCGTTCAAGAACCTCGGGGCCCTGACTGCAAACGCTCTGTCCCCTTTAGTTTTCAGTCGGACCTCTGGAACAGACAAAAGACCTCTGCCCGAGGATCTCAAAGTGCGCACCGGTGCGTACGGTACTAAGAGGTCAGAGACATAAGCAGGGAGAAAGGCCATGAAGAGCCCTAAAAGTAATCAGTAAAATCTTAAAATCAAGTAACAGTAAGTGTTCTATAACATTGTAAGGTTTACATGCTAATGTGTGTAATCACATACCATTAAATACAATTACTTTTCAAATACTTTCTCATAATCTACACACCAGTTACAGATGATCCCTGGGAAAAGTTGCAAGAATTGACATACATTTAAACACACAACATTATAGTGTTTTTAGAAACTATTTATTAAATGTTTATATACTGCTAAATTGAAGGGTTACAGTAATGTTACTATTACTATTTACTAGTCACTATTACTGTTACTATTTATATCAATTCCTGAATAATCTCTACTGAATGTTACCCTACAGTATGAGGGGTATTATAAGATTTCATTCAATGTCTATCAACACCAGTGTTTCCTATGCTGCAGAGTAACCTAATTTAAAAGCAGAAAACTGTGTCAATGAAAGTGAAACAACTTCCTTTCTTCACAAATCCTCACACGGAGCGACGGCTCCTGATGGTAGTGATGGTACTGCATATAGCTCAAAGCAACGCCTGAGCACGAGGAAGCCTAAAAAGTACTACTTCATAAAAAAGAAAGTAAAATATCAATCCGAGCTCTCCGGAAGCTCTGCGCTATTTCCACCGTAGAACTGAACTTTTCATGCGACATTTAAATAAGCAACACACAAAGCTGCGGTGCTGTAGGACACATTCACTAATGTCGAGGTGCATTGTGAGAGCCAATTTCCCAAGGCAAGACTGGAGACCTTGCCACCGTGCACTGGAAAGATTACAAAATTAAATTCTTGTTGCAAGGCAGGAGAGAATCCTTGGAAACATAAAAACAATGGAAAAGAATAAGCATATAAAGAAAAACTCCAACAAAAGCAGGATGTTGGGGGAGCTTTGATTTATAGCTGGCTGTTCGTCCTTAGTGTAAAAAAATGTTACCATCAGGTGTACGGTTTTGTGACCAAGCCAGTCAGTGATGCAGAATTTTTCAAATCGCTGTCTATGCACTGCCAAGGGTGTTGCAAGGTCCTCCTGTTATGTGCAGTCTGAGTGGCGTCCAGGAGAGGAGCCAGTGGGTCAAAATAAGCACCGGGTCCAAAGCAAAACACTCAAAAGGCGAAGAAAAAAGTCCATAAACGTTATGGATGCAGACATGAGGCTATATCCATGAAGTTAAGCAGAGAATAGTGCATGAGAAGAACAACTTTAACTGAGCTTTAGTATTAAAAGTAGCCTCCTAATCTGAGGTCAGGTATGAGTTATACAAACGTTATTCTCCAAAGGAGATGAATAAACGACAGAGGATTCTGAAGAACATGGATCACTTGAGGCATAAAGTGAGAAAAAAACTTGAGCACTTTCCGCATAGTCTGTCTTTGACTTCACACAGCCTTCTGCAAGCATCTGCATGCATATAAGCAGCAAGGTACTCAGAAAGGCCATTTCATGACTGGCAGGATAAAAGTTTAAGAGAACAATATAGCAATCAACAAGGTGCCCTTGAGAGACTAAACCCAAACCTCCTCTGTGCTGTGAACTCACTGTGCATAAGAGCCTCGGCTAAGAGCCTCACAGGTACATAGATCACTTAAAAGGCACTTTCGAACAAATTGTTGTTTTTTGCGTGCAGCCATGTTCTCACTATCATTTTGTCCCCTCCAGCAATACACACTTGCTTAAATAATTTATGCATCTGCCCTCTCCCCCCTCCCCTCCAAACACCAAACAAGTGGAAGCGCCCCAATCCCCGGCAGTGGAATTGCACTGGGGTGAAAATAAGCTTCTGGCAAACTCTTGCCTCCTTCTCCCAGTGGCTGCTCTCATGAGAAATAGGATTAAACCCTGGTCTGTTTGTATACTACCTACTTAGACATACTAAAACACAGACTTTTTACGCAGAGTTGCATGGCCAAATGAGCGGACAAGTGTGTATGTGTGTATAGGAGTGAGTGTGTGTGTGTGTGCATACATGTTGGGATTGACCATGAAGCTGATTTAGGGGATAATCATGATTTTGCTCATTAACCTGAAAGTTTACTTACTGTAGAGAAATATGAAGACAATACCTTTAATTAGCCCACAACAATCCAAAAAATCCCTGACCCCAGATCTTTTTTTTTGACCACAGACAGTGTTTCTATATGGTTCATATACAGTACTTTTTCATAATCGATTAATCGATTTAAGTCACTTTTCAAGGAAAAACGCCAAACATTTGCTGTTACCAGCTTCTTAATTGTGCTTTTTTCTTTGCTTTTCTCTGTTTTACATCATTGTAAATAGAATATCTTTGGATTTTTTGACTATTTGTGGGACAAGACATCTGAAGAGGTCACCTTGGACTTTGGGAAATTGTGATGGAGTATTCTGACATTTCATAGACGAAACGATTAATCAAAGTCAGATAGTAAACTAGTAAATAGTTAGTTGCGGCTCTACTTAAGCTAATGCATTCTGTACACATGTGACAACCAGGTACTTCAGCATTGCTATCAGTTCAGAGAAATTTAATTTTCAATCACTTCTACAACAACTGAAGATTATTTTCATTACTAATGAACTGCTCAGTTACTTTTTCCAATAACATATATAATGTCAGAAAACAGTGATAAATGACCAACACAGTTCCCTAGAGCCTAGACAACAACGTGACATCTTCAAATAGCTTGTTTTGTCCCTCCAACAGTCCCAAATCCAAAGATATTCATTTTCAATTATGTAAAACAGAGAAAAGCAGAAAATCATCGTGTTTGAAGCTGAAACCAGCAAATGTTTGGCATTTTTGCCTGACAAATGACTAGAGAGAAGAAAAACTGCCTGTAATAAATAACCCAGTTATGTTGTGGTTATGTTTGTCGTTCAAATCAATTAAAAAAATAAATGACTTAAACAGTTTAACTATCCAAACGGTTGGCATGCATTGTTTCAGCACTAATCTAAAGAAGAACTTGATGATCCAAACTTGTTTTTCTCAGACAAAATAGTGAGTACTTCTTTGGTTTATAAAAACTGTTAAAGTCAAAAGCATTAAGTAAATGGACATAACAGCGGCTACCAGCAGCTTTGGTACAAAAGCACTTTCCAGCCTCCTTCAAAAAACACTTGAACGAACTGTTAGATGCGCTTCTATGAGCAGGGGCTGAGTGTGTTGCACACTGGCATGATTTCATACTATCCTCATTTCTGTTTGTGTGTAAAGGGGCTAAGAGGAACTAATTGCAAGACATGCTGTTAAAGACCATCTCTTATGCAGCTTTTAGCGGAACACTTTGTATCTGTGCAGCACTAAGGACGAAGTTTGGCATGAATTAGATGTACCCTGCGTCGGGCACCAAAACTTTGCGCTTTACTTAGTTGAGTTTGTCAGTTATTCTCATCTTTCCCATTGTTTTGTACCGTCGGTTTGTCTGCTTGCTCAAACTGCAGCTCGGTCAGGCAGGGGCGAGGGCGGAGCTGTCTGTGGTGCTGAACGATTTTTTTTTTTTAATGGTCTGTTGCACTGCTCCGTCTGGGCAGCGAGTAAAACAAAAGGGCTCGACCTTGCAGCTGCGTGAACGTACACATGATGCAATTTGAATTTTGCAGCCCTGAAATTATTTATAGATACGTTTGAGCTTGACTCCTATTTTCTCAGAGAGGGAGGGTGTCTGTCTGGCTATAGATACTGAAACAAACACAACCCAGGTATGTATAAATATTTAAGGTAGCACTGTTATTGGCTGAGGAATCAGCCAATGAGGGGTGGGGGGTGGGGGGGGGTTCTGGAGGTAAATTGCAGTGGAAAGACAGAGGCACAGAGCATAAGTAATCACTGAGGACAGACCTGTGTTTCTCTGTCAAGAAAACAAGGATCCGTGACTCCCTGAAGGAACCTGCCCATGTGTTTTATTGGTCTCATTTGTTGCCTTACATCTCTGTCTCCCTCAGACTACTCTTGCTCATGCTTCCTGTTCTGCCCTCGGCCTCACCCGATCCCTCAACATCTCTTTTCACTATCTCCACTCCCCTCACTTCCCCCTCCCTCTATCACCTTCCCTTCCCGCGCACATGCACTCACACAAGATGATATCTAACCCCACCTCGCCATCCATCACTCTCTCTCACATCCTGTATTTCTTCCTGGGTCTCCGTGCGCACCGAGGAAGCTCATTATGAGACGTTTCGGTGCTGAGCATCACCTGTGGGGCCTTTTCTATTCGACACCTGTGCCGCCAATGAAAGCTTTGCAAGTCTTATTCCTCCCCTCCTTTCATTAGCGAGGGATGAATAACAGCAGAGCAATAGAAGCCGAGGCTTTGAATAAATCAAGGCTATAAACTGAGCCATATGGCAACATATTGCAGGGGAATCACTGGGATGAGAAAGTACTCCTGTGAAAATCAACAGGACCCAAAAACATAAGGAGAGGGTGAGTCTTGTGAGAATGCAGGGACGAGGAGGACACCCTTATATTCCTGGAAGGAATATGAGTGAACTACTGGAGCAGGCACAAAACCTGCTGGTCCTACTGAAGCCACAACAAATCAGGCTGTAATCTTTCCGTCTCTCTCGCTCTGTTTCTTACTGGTCCACCTTTTCTCTTCCTCCCTCAAACAGACGAGGGAGAACCAGCTAACAGCCCGAGGCTTCAGAGGAAAGCTAACAGGAACGGGTAGCAGGGGTCACCACAAGGTCAGAGAGACGGATAGATTGTGTCACGTCAGGCACAGAACCTTATTTTTATTAGTGTGGGCAGAGTGTTGGAAGACGGACAGAAGGGCAGATTATCTATTTCTTCTGCAAGACGCTGTTCTAACCAGCCATTACTCTGTGCTATTGGAATAATGACAATTCAATCACTCACCTTTCAATACCTCATTCTGTACAGGCTTTTCTTTAAAACGCGGTGATAAAGACTATTGTCTAAACCTATGGCAAGACATGTCCAACATTGTAGTCAGTCATTACCAAGATAAACCAACACTTAAACCGCATTGCTCACTAATAAATACAGGCTTGATACCATTTATATCTAGAGCAGAACTTTGGTGCAAGCTCCATAGACCGAAACCCACATAAAGTGACTGATGCCCCCGTTTGGAAAATTCCACCAACTGTACGGCTAAAAACACACCGAAAGCAGTAATTTGCATGTCAAACTCTCTCTTGCTTTTGTGTCAAATTTCCTCTGCAGCTACAGAAAACCCAGCGACCAAAACACAGCTGATTGTGTTGGTTTCTGCTGCTGCAAATGACCTGTTTGGACACCTGCTGTGGGTGCAGCGCAGAAGCTATAATTGACAAAACAACAATTGATGTGTGTCATTTATCAGCTTAAATAGGTCTGGGCCCTCATACAGAGACTGAAAATAAACGAATACAACAAATATGCCATGTACTAGCTGTTGTAGTAGATATGACATCAAGATATGATATGTTTGAGAGAATACCTTGATAATAAGTAAATATTTTACGATTCTATCGATATGGAATTGAGTTACGCGGTAAGTTGGAAGATATTTTGGGCGTCCAGAATTCCAGACGTCTTATTTTCTGCATAAACAATGTGGTGACTGACAGTTGTAGAACTTCCAACCCTTCGATGGGCTTTTACAAAAGATTGCGTTAATATCTGGGTCAAAAAGGTTCAAGCCTCTGTATGTGAATGCAAGTAAAGAAGTTAGCATCCAATCACTGAGCTTAAAATTCTGTTACATGCGCCGCTAATGATGAGAAACTAACTCTCTTTAGAAGCTTTCCAGTTTTTAGAACAAGACTAAGAGTCTACAGCCATGCCAGCAGCCCTGTGAGCTAAATGCCAACATCAGCATGCTAACATGCTCACGGTGTCAACGCTAGCATGCTAATGTTTAGCAGGTATAGTGTTTATGATTTTTACCATCTTAGCTTTAGCATGTTAGCAATTCTAACCAGCATTAAACACAAAGTACAGCTGAGGCCGAGTTTTGCAGGTATTTTGCATAAACCAAAGTGTCGAACAAATTAACATTTTTACCTGATAACAGCGCTAAAGGAAAAGTCAGGGGATTACCAAAGTCATTAGGGTACATCGTCTGAGAACCATGAATGTCTGCATTAAATTTTGTGCCAATCCATCCCGCAGATGTTGAGATAATTCACAGGAATTTCGCAACAGTGGCACCGTGTTTTCGTCCCAATTGCTGTGTGCAGTGGCTAAGGCTCATGGGTATTGTAGTATTTAGAGCCATCCACTATGCCAAACTGCTTAAATAAACATGATTTCTCAAGAAACAAAGTTACAATAATTACTTTACATAAATGGCCATGACGTAAACCTATAGTATCATTACATTATGCAGAAGCCCCAAGTGTTTCAAAGAAACATTGAGGATTTCATTAAAAGAAAAGATAAAACTTTGTCATTCAGCTATGTCAAAGGGATTAAACCTGTGATATTTAATTTATAGGGCAGTCTTGCTAACCTAGAACACCTTGTCACCATCAAGATACAAAAAGTCTTTTCTCTTCCTGATTACCTAAAAAGCTTTGGTGTCGGCTTTTGAGTCATATCGCAGACGTGCAGCACAGCGACCAGGTGATTGACTGCAATAAACTCCCTTTCAGACGTATCAGCAAGGACCTTGAAGGAATGAGAAATGCGTTCTTTTCTTTTCCAAAAACAGAGCAAAAATTCCCCACAGACCAGAGCTGATGGCTCTACAACACATTTGTCACTTTTTCCCTTTGCGTGTACTTTCATTTCATTCTCCTCTCCTTGCAAACACAGACTGTCTATTTGATGAGATAAACATTAAAAGGCAGAGACGGAGAAGGAGAAAGAATGAGAGAGAGCGGGACGCAGAGGGAGCTGCCGATCATCTCCTCATGGAACGAGAAACTCTGGCGCCAATCTCCCCAATGTCTTAATTAACTGAACAAAGTAACTAATCATGCAAATTGTTCCTCAGCGGGAGGGACGTAAGCAAATAGAAAAAGAACGGAGTGAAGGAGCTGAATCAAGCAGGTGATGGACGTGCAGAAGGGACAGGTAGGTATGTGGGAAATTCGTCTCCAAACTCCTCGCTGAATTGTGAAGCTGGACCGGTCTGTGAGGAACGCAGGAGGTCTGAGATGAAGGAACCGCCGCATCTAATACCCAGCACTGTACATCATGACCTGCAGGCGAGGCCCTGGGTGGTGTGGGCATCATAAAACTCCAGATACGCCTTTCATCTTTCCTTCTCTGATATATTTCCAAGGACTGATAAAGGCCAAATTGCAGGTATAGACTGACAACTTAAACTGACAGATTTCCCCGAAATCTCAAAGTGAATTACAATCAAATTTGCCATTCAGAGTGGATCCTTACTGATCCTCCAACAGGTTCTGATTTTCACAAAAGCCTTCCTGCTCCATGCTGAATCAGACCTCACATTTCATTCGCTTCACTCTCAGACATTAGCCTTGTTCTGACTTTTTCTGTGCCTGCGGAGCCCTCAATCAAGGTCGCAAAGTACTGCGGTCCCTTCAAACTGAAATAGCCGTTTACCTTTTCCTCTCAACACGGGGACATTTTCAGCCCCAGCAGAAAAGCAGCTTGTTTACAGACACCTCTCAGCAACAGGAGAGTCGCAACAGGCCAGCGTTGTGGACGGCTGTTGTCTAATTACATGGAAAAAGAGTGGTGAGGAGACGGGGTGGGGGGCACTATCTGCATATCAAAGGTGCTGTTCTTCAAACCTTTGAAGATCAAAACATCAAACGGGGCTATTCAGGAGAACCGTGAATCAAAGTTCAAGCTGAGGTGAGGTGGCTCGCTACATTTTTCTGTTTGAATTCAAAATTTTAGTTTACACATCGTATTCTTTCGTGTCAAGTTAGGGCACCATTTTGAAATTCATTATATGTGCCAGTTAATTGTACTGACTCTACCTTACGGTGAGCGATGATGATATATACGGTGAGACGATGCATTGCTTTAATATCTCTGGTTGTACAGGTATTAAGCCAGTTTAATGTGGCAAATCAGTGAGCAACAGCAAACCACTTTCTGGAAATATTGGATTTTCTTGTGATTTTGGCATCAATCCATTAATGTTTATCAGTTTTGTGATATAAAATTACATTACAGCGGAAATGATTAGTCGAATAATCAATTAGTCAACAGCAACAGAAAATTAATCTGCAATTATTTTAATAGTCAATCAATAATTTCAGTAATTTTTCTGGACAAAAATACTTTTGGTTCCAGCTTCTCAAATATGTGGATTTGATGCTTTTCTTTGTCATACATGATAGTAAACTAAATATCTTTTAGTTGTGGGCTGTTGGTCAGATAAAATAAGCAATTTGAAGATGTCACATTGGGCCTTCAGGAAATTACAATAGTTTTTCACTATTTTCTGACATCTTACAGCCAAAACTATTAATTGATTAATCAAGAGAGTAGCAGATCAATAGATAATGACCGTTAGATAATATATATAGATAATAATTGTTAGTTGCAGCTCTATATTATATACACTGTGATGTGAGGATTTTACCCACATCATCCACCCCTGCTCTAACATGTTGTTACTTTGTTATTAAAGGCACAGTGACATTAAAAATCATATTATTACTTTGCTAATCTTCTGTATCATGTTTACACTTGCATTGCAAGACGACATTCAGATTCCAAGTCATCCATTCCTGCCATCATATAAAAGCTGCACCTTCACAACTTTCAAGGTGACATGAGCTTCAACACACTGGTGCATTTTTGTTGAGCTCCAAACAGATTTTTTCTGTTTCCTAAGAAAACAAGGCTGATAGCTACATTTTATCATTTGCAGAATCTGAAACTTTCAATGGATAATTATTTCACTAAATGCAGAGAATATACAGTTGGCTTCACTGCTCAAGCCCCCCCCCCATCAGCTATAAACTCCACAGAGCTAAGTATTATTTTCATTACTGATTAATCTGTACAAAAGATATGATGAATTCAAATGTTTAATATATAAAAGACTGCAAAAAAAGAGAAGGAAAGTCCATGGTGAAGTATGCAATAGCTTAATTTGTCGGACAATCAGGGCAAAACCCAGAGATGAGGTTCAATTTACAATAATAGAGACAGAGAAAAGCAGCAAATCCTCGTATTTGAGAACTCAGAACCAGTGACTGGTATTTTTTGCTTGGTAAATGACTAAATGATTAATCAATCTGCAAAACTGTGGTTGGGAAATTTCTGTCAACTGAGTAATTGATTAATTCACTAATTGTGTCCAAAAAAGTAAAAAATTCTCTTTGTGGCTGTAATAGCACTCTGCCCATTATTTACTAATTACTCATTTGGTCCTTAAAATGTCAGAAAATAGCTAATTTTACCATTTCCCAACATCCAGGTTGACATCTTCAAATTGC
>NTHP01000238.1:756702-800583 GCA_003416845.1 Oplegnathus fasciatus
ATCTGCAACCTCACCACTAGATGCCACTAAATCCTACACACTGGTCCTTTAGCCCTAACCTTAAGTTAGCAAAAGTTAGCCAACATTAGCCACCATAAGCTACCAGTCATACCAGACTAAGCAATGCCGTATTTTACAAGTAACTGATTGACTGAGTTGTTTTTCTTGTGTGTTCAACATTTAATTTGGAAGAGGAAGAATGTGTTTTTTTCTCACATAGTCTCACTGTAACTAACGCCTAATTCTAAACTTAAACCTAAAAAAAGTCTTAACACTCTCCAGTTAATTGGTCCTCACAAAGACATAAGAAGGCTTGTACAAGAACACACACACACACACACACACACACACGAAGTAACTAATGACTGCAGCACTTTGTAAACAAGTAGTACTGTAATAAATCTGAAATACATTTCAATATAATGATGCTGTAATGATTGATAATTGATTGTCATTGACATAGACATATCCATAAAACCTCTCTATATACATAAACTGTACATGCATTTTTTTGTAGATTCTAAACACTGATTCTTAAGACATTTTAATTGATTATACAGTACAAGTACATTATAATGAATAATGTCTCATGTACAATTATTTTAGTTTATGCTGACGGTTTCGCCCCTCTGCTCACAGGCCTTCAATACGACGTGTGTTGACCCAAAATCCAAACAGTTTTTAGATCACACATGAGCACATTAAGAAGGGAACATTTTCCTCTAAACAGAAAAAACAATTAGAAAGGAATTCATTCAAGGAAGAAAAGCTGAAACACAGAAACTGTTACAGTGGACGTAAATTTGTGAGGCATGATTGCAACTTAATTCATACTGTACTGGTTCTGACAGTCACAAGTGGTAATAACTGCTGTGTACCACAGGGTGGTGCTCAGTGACCATAGAGTGAAAGGGTGCCTTTTTACACTCCTGATTCCATGATGTTCATTTACGCCACGAGGAGAGGAGACTGACACTGTCTTGACCCATCATCTCAATCCAAATGAACACTTGATGAATTTCCCCTTTTGTTATAACAAGCACTCATCTTGGCCGAGGCTCAAATTTCATTTGACAGGACGGCTCCCGCAACTCAAAGTAATGAAGGCAGCCCATCTTCCCCTGTTAGATGAGGTGCATAAATACAGACATAGCTCATTAATAATTCTGTCACACAGGTAGGCTACGGAGAAAACGGTGACACACTTTACAGCTCAAGTGTTCTAAGTCCCAGAACTCATCAGCAGCAAAGGCCCACTTAGCTATATACCATGAAAACTAAGATGCTTAGTCCTGATTTTACGTTACATAGCACGCAAGAATCCTGAAGAAGCTTAGAGTTATTCTTTATCCATCTTTCATGTATTACATTTGAAATTTAGTCATCTTGTCACCTTTTATATAATCAGTGGTTTCACAACTTGTTTACCACTTCTTACTTCTCCGACAAGGCTACAGGCTAATAAGGATGTGTGAACAAGCCACAAGGAGTTGTCAAGGTCAGGAATGCACTTCAAACCAGCTGCTATCTGTTGAAGACAACCCCTCCCTGTGTGTATAAAGCTCGCGTTTGTCAATTTTTCCTTGGAGACACGGAGCAGACAGCTGTGTGTTGCGCTTCCTCTCCCTCAACAGCTGCACTAGACGTTTGGTTGTCCCGTCGGCTCAGTACAGTGTGCACCTTTTTTATTGAGCGTCTCTTTGGCTTTAACAACTCAACTCTCGCCCGAAGTGAATTTCACCAGGCGAGCAGGCAGCTCAGTGTTTTAATCAAATCTTCACTGAATATGCAAAATATTCGGCACGCTTTTTATAAAGAGGTCAGTTCAGGTAGAAGTCATTATCCCTCACTGATTTCCCTAATTAAATCTATACCAGTCACAAAGGAGGAGACACAGATAAAGGAGAAGAAGCTGAGTTTGAGAAAAAGACTTTTAAGCTTTGAGATAAGTCAGATTGTGTGAAAGAGGCTGCAGAAATATCAGGACTATGCACCAGATGTGTTGTTTAATCACTGTATATTCAATTGGACGTATGTTTGCATGTGAATCTTTTGTCAGGAACAAATCTGTGCCCTCTCAGTGGCAGAATAATCCTTCTAACTGCTCCCCCATTCCCCAAAATAGCACAGGCTTGAGGTCTAAGAAGGCCAAGTGGCCAGTTTTGTCATGCACCACTGCTCTAAACAGTGCTCTGAGTACCTTGGGATGGTTATGGCCTGGCTGTAAACTGTGTCTGGATGGTGTCAGAGAGGTTACTCGTGGCAGCAGCTAATGCAAAGTGTTGACTGCAATAAACTTGAGGTAGTTAACCGCCATCATGTTCGGCGTGACCTTTACCGGACAGTGGAGCCCAAGGCTGGGTCCTGTCCTCCAGCTGTGAGTCAGTATTCCAAGCTAACAACTGGATGCAATGATTCACGGGCCCTCAGCTTTGCAGCGTAATTGGCGAGGAGGCCTTGTGAGTAAGACGATGAAGGAATGAGGAAGGGGCGGAAGCAAACTAGCGTGAGAGAGCACGGGAGACGGAGGGAGAATAAATGCGGAGTCAAATGAGGAAATGTGAGAGGAAAACGTAAACACATGAGAGAGCAAGAGATTGCTCCGGGCGAGGTTATGGGCTGTTTTTAATGTTATTTTGTTTATACTGTCCATCTTCATTCAGGGGGAGAACTCCCCAGTGAGTCTGTCACAGTGATTCTTAATTCGCACACTAAGCGGGGGGGAGTCGGAGGGGTTGCGCTGCACAGCCCTGCGAGCACGGGTCCGCACAAACCCTCCGGGGTCGCAGTAATTATCACTGCATGTGTAATCACAAGTCACAAACCATTACTCACACAATGCGTCACCTTTTGTCGTACGGATTTCTCTTTTGTCGCTCAGCCTGAAGGTGCGTATCGACAATTACGGTGTGAATTAAGAGACAGACATGACTGAATGGATCAATTATTATGGAGTGTTAAAGGGCAGATTTTCAATTCCTGGGGTCTGTGTCAGTTCTGTTATGAAGGTCTGTCTGTTTAGCTAACGCTCCGTGTAAAGGTCGCACCGCAGTGGTCTGTGTCATAGCAAGACTGCACACCTGGCACAAACACACACTTTTCTTAGTGAAGTATTATCTCCCAGCATGCACAAGTAGAGCATCTGTAAGAACACTAATCCTGCACAAAAGGCTCATTACTCTTGATACACGTCGCTGGGACTCTTACAGATAAAGTCAGAGTGAAGACAAGCCTCTTTAGCTAATGTGCTTATTCCAAATATGTTGTCTAATCATAACAGGCAGTGTGCCAACACGCATATCCGGTGTAATGTTTTATTTTTTGCATTATTAGAAAGTGCAGATCTCAAATTTCCACCAATGATCCATTCATTCAAACCCATCTTGTCTGCATCTGCATGCCCTAAATGTGAACCTAAGCTCTCAGTAGTAAACGGACAATCTCGGATTATGCATGGGGGACAATTATCCAACTCCGTTCTTCTTCAGCAGTCCAAAGCCACCTCCCCCTGCTGTCTGTGTCTCTCCCCCTCTCTCTCTTTCTCTGTAGATGGATGTAATATTAATGAACACATCTTAGCCAGGATGCTTGTTAGGCTTCGAGCTAATCCTGTTAGCTTGAAGCCTCGCTGTCCCCGCTGTTCATCTCAGACGTGGGCTTCCATCAGCTTATTTACTAACTGCTACAAAAGAAGGGACAGAAGCTTCAGGGATCCTCGGCCAGCTAAAGGAAAGAAAAATGCAGCCTGAGACTCTGAGGTGGCTGGTTGGTCAGATGGAAGATATGAAGACAGGAATTAAGATGGATGTGTCTTCTAGTTACTGACTCACGTCAGCATCAATGTTATATTTCAGATCCTGTCATGACCAATGGTGGGGAAAGAAACTAATCATTTTACTTTACCACCTCAAAAACCAATTAGCTGCATTGCAGTATTTCTCCAAAATGAACACGTTAACTTGTGTTTTTTTCCATTGTTTTCTTTTCTTCCATATTAAACCGGGCTTGCACCTTTACTGGAGGTCACAAAATACCATAAAGCATTGATATCACACAAAATAAGGACATATTTCATATTTCATAAGTCATATTGACCATGCAAGAACAAATATATATTCATTTTGTTTGTTAAAAAGCCATTCACACACAAAGAAATGTTTAGTTTGTTAAAGGTATAATGAGTAGAAATAAGAAAATACAGGCAGAGGGCAGGGTCTCTGCAGATACAGACACCGCCACACACTTCTAGTGGGTCAAAAGTGATGATTGAGAGGGATTATTTTAGTCTATACATTTTTTAGGAAAATCCTGCTTGTTATACCTTTAAACTATATAGTGACGTTACTTATGTTTGGGGTCAATAGGACCCCCAAAAGGTCAAACTCTCTCTCAGACCTCTTATGAATAAACTGTTATAAAACTGAAATGCAAATAGTTATCTGAGATTAAATAAAAATGAGTAAAAGTCATGAGTCATGAGTTTTGAGCTGTTAAAGGGGGAACATTAGGGTTTAAGTACATTTGTGTTACCCTTTTCAAAAACGGCTTGTCTGCAATTGGGTTGTCAGTGTTTTGTTTTGTTTTTATGTGATGTAAGACTGTGGCTCTGCTTTCTAAAACAGTCTTGTTTGTATCAAGCAGACTTTGATTGTGTTTCTTATTAGCAGCCTTTCATCTGTGTGAGCTTACATAAGATTTCCCTTTTCTTTTGGCTGCTGTTTTTATTTAATTTATTCTAACAGATGTACTGTGAAGGACCTTCTAAAGCAACACCATTTTAATTGAAATAGACAAATCAAATTAAACTCAGTGTAGTTTCAGGAGTTTACATGTGATCTGAGTACAGTGATGCATGCATTAATTACTCTTAAAAAGCCCCATTCATATTTTTCCTGTTTATAAGTAAATTTTACTTATAACTTTTGTCTTTCTCACTTTATTATAATCGAAGAAAAAAGTCTGTTTTCCGCTGTGTTGTACACATATTTTTGATGTATACACATATTTTACAGCCATAAACAAGCTTCAGTCTTAACATTACAGCACTCGTCAATAAATGCGGAAGCGATGATCTTCTGTGTTTTTTGTGGCATTTTGTTTACATTTGTGGATTATGCGACCCACTGGATATCCACTGGAATATCCGGGTGGCTATGGAGTGGATATTACATTTTTCATTTTGGGCATGTGCTGAGGAGGCAGGTTTCTTTTGCTCAGGGGCACTTTGCCATGTTGGCTTTCGTGTTTACAGTCCAAAATGCAACCTACCAGACAACCAGCGCACAGCCCTGCACCATGATAGTGATTTTTATATATTATACTACATTAACTGGCCTGTTGCTCTGTGGAAGAGGTGATGGGAAGTGAAATTTTGTGAGAATTAATTATTTTGCTCATACTAATAATGCCGCTAAGATAATGAAACAATATTACATACTATATAAACATAACTATAGCATAACTGAAACACAGACACCTGCAGACAAAACATGCACATAAACTAAAACAAGCTTGTATTCTGAATTCTACACATGAGCATACGCACTCACCCACCCGCCCAAACACACACGCACACGCACACACATGCACAGCTTCCTGGAGCCCACTGAGCCCAGCGCTCTGACTCTGATTCACAGCTCAGTGTTTCTCTACCTTCTGAACCCGGGTTTCTAATCAGAGAATTAGCTGCAGTTTCCCCTGCCAAAATCCACACAGTAATCCATCTCACTTTGTCCACACTGTGGCTCATGCCCCACTAAAGCATTTGTCAGAATGCATGAAAGAGAGAGAGGGGGATACGGAAAGAGAGAAGGATCCACACAGAGAGACAGAAAGAGATCCTGGCAGCCGGGGAAATGTGCTTTCCTGGTTTCCTGGGTGGCTTTATTAAAGCCTATTAAGTGCACAATGACAATCTTCAAATTTCTTCATTATTGTTTCCACAAAAGTAACACGTTCTTATATTCTGAATACATTAAAGCTCAGATAAATTCCCGGCTTGGCTATACTGTTGATGTTATTGTATGACTGCGAGCCTGCACACTGCTCTGTACCTGCTGTTATGGATGCTTTTGTCGAGTGCTGGGTCAGGCCAACTGTGCATTCAACGTCCAGCTCAGTCTCTCAGAGCGTGATTAATGAGGGAGGAGACGGACAACCAGGGTGCATTCTAATCACCCGCAAGGACAAGGAGAGATATGGAAAGGAAGAAAGAGAGGGAATAAGAGAACAAAGAGAGAGAAAGAGAGACAACGAGATTATGTATTGATATTACAGTTTGTGTGAAGTGTCTTTCGGACTGGTTAAAATCCTTTTCCGAGTGAAGTAGAAACCTGAATTCTTTAACGTTTCCCATCTGCAAGCACACATAGACCCCTCATACAAGCACACACACACACATGCTCAGACACACTGAATACTCTCACAGCCTCAGAAGCAAACACGGGGACATGAAAGACACAGAGGGGGCCTTATGGGGTTAGCTTTGGCAAGGCTCAGTCCAGTGGATCAGGAAGAATTGGCCCATCGCGTTGCATACTGCAATACCCACAAGGCCTCTCACTCATGACTGTTCATGCCTCTGAACCTGGCTCTCAAAATAAAGTTACTGAGCTGTGCAGTTATTGTAGACATAGTTGGAATTATCTATGCAAATTTCAAAGCGAAAGCGAGCCTGTGAATACTAATGGTGAATGATGGAGAGAATTACAGCAGCCAGGTGGAGAAGAAGCAGGAGGATTGGTTTGGCGAGACATTAAAGAAAAAATCCCCCTCGGGAATTCACTTATAATGTTAAGCCTGTGATACTCAGAGCATTTAAGGAGTTGCATGTATATGGTGAGGACGTGTTGTAATTTATTTTACAGCCTCAGCTTTGTCTACATGGTTTACATATTTCCTTCTTTTTCCAGAATGCCTTTGAGTCTGGACACAAAAATGGTGAGTCTAACAAAAAGTCTCTTTTTTCATCCTAGAGGATGACATCAAATTCTGCAATAGTTTGAGACATTTCGGGAAATATGGTTAATTGCTTTCTTGCTGAGAGTAAGAGGAGAAGATGCCCATAACCACCTGTAAAAGCACAACTCATCATTTTTACACTTTTTATGAACTAAACAAGCAAGACATAATGCGTTAAGAGGTGCCGGTTGGGGGATTTTATTACCTTCGGACAGAGCCATGCTTCCTCTTTCCCCGTTTCCAGTCTTTGTGCTTTGAGCTAAGCTAACCAGGTTCTGGCTATAGCTTCATATTTAACGGACAGTTATGAGAGTGATATCGATCTTCTCATCTAACTCTCTGCAACAAAGCAGATAAGTGTCCTTCCCGAAATGTTGAACTACTGTTTTAAGGCACCAATAGCGCAATAACAACACTCTTACAAGTTCATTGTATGTCACTCTGTGTGAGAGATGGGTCCAATAAAGTCTCGGTCGCAATCTGTGTCAGACTGTGTGATATCAATTTTGAGACATGTCAGATGATGTGCAGGTTTACCTGCTGAATCGTAGTGTAGCACTACAAGACGAACGAAGAAATGACAAAACGGAAACAGAAACAAAAGAACCAGTTGGAGGAGATTGCGATGCTGGTTGTTGTCAGCAAAAAGAGAACAACACGAAATAGTGAATTTACAAAGTGAGTTTGAGGTCAGTATGTTTTTTTTTGTGTGTCAAAATTAACCTCGCTCGTATTCTGCGTTATTTCTTGTCGTATTCTGATAGGTTGGTTTGATTGATTGATTGCCTAATCAAGTTAATAATCCCAAAAGGAAATTGGTTTTCACTGTGGGTAGAAAATTGAACATAGACAATAAAAATATGTACAGAAATATGTACAGTAAAAACAATCAAAGACATATTCCATACATGGCAGACAACCAATACAGAATATATGGTGTCATACCACACAAGCAGGTGGAAAACAATACAGCGATAAACCAAACACGCTGTACGCTGCCGTGCCACGACCACCAATTTGGATTCACGACAAGCGTTTTCATCACATATCTCGTACAATTGTCAACTTTCTCACTGGACAGCCCAAATTCGCAGAGTGTAAAAGGTCTTTAAGAGGAAGGAAAACTTTTATGCCATCAAAGTCCACTGTAGGAGTGCTCCAAATATTACAGAATAGTGTTGTTTTCCATCAACTGTATCTGGACAGTTATCAACATGAATAAAAACTATAAAAACCAGCCTCCAGTTGGTGTATTTGTACACTGCCAACACAAATACTGTGGCCACACTTAAAAAAACACTCTCCTTCTACCTGTCCCTGCTCAGTCTTCTCCTTCTTCCCGGCATAGTTCAGTTTCTGCATCCTAGGCTCCTTGCTATGCATCATGTTGGCCCAAAATGACGATTGATTGCAGTGCCACTGCCTTTGTAATCCGCTTAGGATGGATTTTGCATCTAAATCACTTTATTATTTATGTGCCTAACTCTTGCCAATGCCATTTGGAGGCAGTATGATTGGTGATCCATCACACATTATCCTTCACTGTGGTCATTAATATTGTAATGGGATGGACCTTCACCATGAGACTTCCAGGTGGAAGGGAATGCAGATCTCTTTAGGGAGGGTCGGGCTACTAGAAACAGGAGTCAACAGAGGGAAGATTATCAGGTTGCTTGCTACCAGACAGACTCTCCAGAGATGTTGTTAGTTCGCCCTCTCTCTGCTATTAACCTCTCTCCTTCCCTCCTCTGCTCCCAGGTTGCACAGCAGCTTGTATCTTCATACATGGCCTCTCTTAGAAAAATATGGGATGTTATTCTTTCATGGTCCTTTTCCATCAGGGCTTCAATCACCACCTGCCAATCTCACACATCTACTGCCTACAGGCAGACACACACGAGCACACAGTGTCACATCAGGACATAGTTGAAACAACCACCTCTGTAGATGAGAGAAACAAGAAAATATAGACACTCATCTTACAACATAAAGGGCAAGAGTGATATGCATCACAAAGTATTTGGTGCGAATACATGAAAGGAGTCTTACACTCACAACTCTTCAATAAACCTCAGCAAACTTTCAGAAACCGGAGTTTGATTTTAGCTACCTGCAATATACAGCACTGGATGTTCAGATAGCATATAGGTTATATACTGCCAGTGTATTGTATACGTGTAGATTTGGAGACTCAGCAGTAGCATGCTCAGGCTTAGTGCATGCTGGGACAGCCGAGGGCAAAAAATATGTCCCTCTTTGTCTCTATGGCAGCCCACTGAGGAGCGAGGCGATAGTGATACAGCAGATAGATCTCAGCGGGTGAAGAAGGAAACTGCTCAGATGCATTTGAGGTTCATGGATGCCAGCAATCATCACGTTACTGTGTCACGAGGAACTCCCTCAGTTAGCTTTTAGCCAGAGGGAAGGGAACACGCAACAACAAGTAAGACGTATTACACTTAACAGAGCAGCTGACCTCAGATGACTGGAATACCTATGTGATTGTAAGTGATTTTATTGTCATTGTAGTGAAATTCAAAGTAGTTTGGGAGCCAAGATGGAGAGAGCCATGGAGAGAGACTGGTGCTGTGTCCTAATTTCAGTTCATACAACACGCTCATTTTCAGCAGGATTAGAAAATGTAATAAAATTAGGTATGTGTCAAGATGCCAGGTGAAATTTTGTCCAAATTGAAAAGGTATTGTGATGTCCCTGCCGACTCATACTGTGAAAGCTGTTAGAATAAGGAATTAAAGTAAAGGCTTCACTTGTAGCTCACCTTACGGCTCCCCCCACCTGAGCGGAGGTCTAATCAGCCACAATAACTGAAAACACCCATGTACTTTTGCCTTTAAAACTAATTTTGGATAATGGTGAGACATCTCCAGGAACATCTTGGAAGTTGAAGTATTAAATATAGGTACAAACATTTTGCAGACATTCGTAGTAGAGCTCCATAATTGTTTGATGTCTGCATGTCTGGTACCATTTCTAGTAAAGTGTATTTGTTTCCTGTATCAAGACTCCAGAGACAGTGCGTATTTGTGTACCTTGTAGCTTTAACTGGAACACAGCCTGGTTTTGAATGTTTCAGCACCATAGAGAGAGACAAGACAGTAACAAAAGAAAGTCAGTATCCATACTAAAATGTCTTTGATTTTTGCTTATCCCATAATTTAATGCACATAGGAAAGGGAAGAGCTACTCATGGTTAGAAAACATTAAAACTAATTTTGAATAGTGGTGAGACATACTTATATACTATGCTATAACAGTATACTATACATATTTGAATACTTTACAGTATTAATTGGGAAACAGCATGGGTTTAAATGTTTCAGCACCATGGAGAGAGACATAAAAGCATACTAAATCCATTTTTAAAGATGTTTTGCTTGATTTTTGGTTAATTGACAACATCATCCCACAATGCCATTCACACGAAAAAGGGAAGAGCTATTCATAACTGCAAAACCTATTTTCAGTAGTGGTGATACATATCCAGGAACATGTTATTACAACAGAGGAAAGAGTCTTCATGTCTGCTCTGCAAGACTCAATATTCAACATCTGTGTTCATGTGAAGTGCTTTTAGACAAATCTCTTCATGCTTGTGACTCGGAATTGTGCAGAGACACTGCACTTACGCCATTCAGAATAGCATTGCATGCACTGCTATTTAATAATGATTGCTGTGCTCACAATTCTAGATGTGATCTCATAAACTCCTATTCATATTTGATAGGGTAATGGAGCATCCATTTTTTCACTCAGCGGCGGGGGGAGGAAGGTGCTGCCAGCTGTGTTATTATAGAATTTTTGCATTCTTTCATCAGCTGTTTTTCATCCATAAGCGCACACACACACACACACAGAGTGACAGTCTCATCTCCTGCAGTGGCAGCGGGGGTTTGACCTTTGACACTTGAGTATCATTGAGTGCACAGATTAGTCATCACCAGTGCGTCTGAGCAGCTGAGGTGGATCTGTGCAGTCGCAGTATGATGTGATTATTCCACTGACCTCTTTTCCAGTGACCACTGCCAGCAGAAAACCACGCTTTTCAAACGTACCTCTGCCTCCACGACAACATGTTCTGCTTCGTTTTATGTGGGCTGCGGATGATCTCAGTAAACATAACCAATGATGGTTGAAGCACCAACATATTTGAATACAATTCCTCCAGCAGCACAGCAATATCAGCTTACCTACAGATGTGATCTCTGAAATTGAGGTGCAATCAACTTGCAGGTAATAACACTTTAATGAAACGTTTTCCAACAGGAAGATAGATCTTTCGCGGAGGTCATTCCTCAACTCCAAATCATTATGTGGCTGATTCATTTCTCCGCCATGTTAATATAAAAAGCATCAGCTTGGGAGGATGAAACTGAGGGTGTTCTAATTGTCAATTAAGGATGTATCTCCCAGTCATACTCCCGCCACATGACTCATAGATTGAGTGATAACAATGAGGGCAGGATTGCTTTGCTGCAGGGTCGGTTTGAATTGAACTCCGGAGTAATGAAAATACTTTCGATTATGTTTGCTTTCTCAACCAAAAACAAGCAATCACACATGACGAGAGTCAAATGATTTGCAGAGAAGTAACAAATAAATCACTCACACTATTATTACGGATATGGTAGAGTGCCCAGTGATGGTTTTGGCTCTGACTGGCAATGGTCCTGGTTGCGACTAGGTTTTAATAACTGATGTGTTTTTCTGCTTACTTGCTGATTAAAACATCCATAATGCCAAATATCAAACTAATGAAAGACTTAAAGTGCAAAAACACATTAACCACCATTAATCAGGCAAAGAGCGCTCATCATTACTCGCTGTTGATTTTTGTCTTTACCATCATGGAACAACAGAGATGCACACAATGTTTCATTAACCACTGTGGCTATATTTTCAGTGAGATCATTATTATTATCAGATCAGAAAATTAGTTTTTAGAGTGCTATGTTAATTGTGGAAAGGTAACATTAAACACCTATCCAAACAGACAGACCTTCATAAACAGCCAACATCCTAACAATAGGAATGAAGAAACCACTTAGGTCTCTCAGCGGCCAGATGGATTTTAGAAGAGGCTGAAACACTTGAGACGCATTATTGGTTTGATGTTTACGTTAATAAATGAAGTCTAGAAAACCAATAACCTGTCCTGTTGATGCAGAGAAGACACAATAACCTTTAAATCAGCCCTGCATTTTCTTTCTACAAGTATTCAGTTTTCATTCTGCACCTGAATTATGTAAGTTACAGCTAATGTTCATTAACACCGGCGTTAACAGTCTGGGGACTATTATTTTCACCGGGTAATTCCCTTGAACTGGGATTGTTTACCTCAGTTGTGTTCATTATCTTGTATAAAACTTTCTTTCTTTCACTAACAACCATAAGCGCCCTGAGGATACTGTATAATGGAGTGGCAGAGAGTATGAGCAGTTAGAAAGATCATCTTCAAGCCAGAGGGCAAGAGTTGACAATCACGTGTCCTTCCTGCTGAAATGTCCATGAAGACACTATCTTCATATCAAAAACGCAGCTGAACCAACACTCTAGGTTAGCTAAGATCGGACAGACACCATTAATGGCATCAATTAGAGGAGCAGTATGTAAGATGTAGTGCCATCTAGCGGTGAGGTTGCAGATTGCAACCAACTGAATACCCCTGCCCTCATTCCTCCCTTTCCAAGAGTGAAGGAGAAACTACGGTGGCCTTCAGGTTCATTCACGCTAAAAATAATCTGTAGAATCGGCGCCCTGCTGTGCATTTAGAGGTGTTTCTGGTGGAGCAGCATGTCTGCCCGCTGAGTCCCGTTAATCAGCACGAGTGACGAGTGAATTTTAAATCCTTCATTACAAACCAGTTTGTATGGCATATGGAGAACGGAGATATGGAGAATGTCCGTTCTCCATATCTCCGTTCTCCACATGCCTGCTCACCAAAACTTTGCTCTGCGCTCCATAAGAGTGGTTAACGTTATGGATATAAGATAATAATGTTAAACGGAGTATGATGCTGTGATTTTTACCGTTGTTTGAATAGAGGAGACATTGCTATTAAATATATTTTCTTTTATGTTTAAATATTTTAAATAAAATGTTCACACACTTATATAAATCACCTCATAACCCAGCCACCACTTCAATGTAAAAACACGAAGGGCCCTCTCTAGAGCCAGTTGGTCCATTCTGGGCTACTGTAGAAATATGGCTGTGCAACATGGCCGATGTGAAGAGCTAATTCTAAGCTAACGAAAACACAGTGATTCTTGATGAAGCGAAACCCACGAAGTATTTCTGTTAGTAACTGCAACTCCACTTCAACCGTAGTATCCACCTGTAGGTTCTGAGTCTGTTCCCTTAGGGGGTAAAGTTATTATCGTCACTCCCCAATCCCTGCTGTGTAGAGCATGGTGTTTCCTAGTGGGGAGTGACAAAGTCAGAGCCTAAATGCCAAATATCAACTCTGCACATATTCTACATTCACATAATAATCTATTCCTGCTCCGCACTTAACTTCCATCATGCACTGCTCCCTTTGATCATCTAATACTGATATTTTTAACTGTGTAACATACTGACACCCTAGTTGAAACACCAAACACATTGCAAAGACTTTAACCAAAAGGCCTCTTGCATGTATGCAGTATTATCCAGTCATGATCATTTTAAAAGTATGCTTCAAAGCAGTAGTGTCTAGGAATGTGCTCCTCTGTATCTTTGGAAGTCATCCTCACAGGCTTCACAAGGATGTTTTAACAAGATAAGGCTCAAAACGATGTCCTTCACAGACAAAACTAATTATGATAGAGCAAAACAGATGTGAATAAAAAACATGTCATAGTCAACATCCACAAAAACAACCCACTGCAAAGAGCATGCACAGTAGAAAACCAATGCTCTCACAGCATATTGTAGCTGCATCCCATGCCACTTAACATATTCTGCTATGCTCAAGTGGTGTGTCTCAAGAACTTTGACATACTTTTTGCAAGTTGCTGCCTCGTAAACGTTAAAATCAAACTGTGCTTACATTCACTAGTGGATCAGTTAACGGATTCAGCAGGGATTTTCTCCAAAACAGCGTGACAACAAACACAGACACTTCAGCATTTAGGAGCCAAGGGAAGTTCTAAACCAAAAGTCTGAGAGATGCCCGAGGCATTCTGTGTTCCCGAGAGAGACAATCCATTCCTCTAGCAAAGAACAGGCTTTAACAAAACATTCTGTATTTCAAGGGGAAAGTTTTTGCGAAGTGCTGTATGGACTGTATCTTACTGGCCCTTCATGAGTTCCTAATGGCATCTGCAATGCAAGCAATGCAGAAATCTCTCACTAAAAGGCAGAAAAAGAGAAAGCAAAGAAGACTCACCAAGAGGCTGTCCAGCGATGATACGGGCATTTTCTCCCGCCACAGCCGCTCTGGCGTTCCTCTCGTTCATATACTGTACGAAGGCGTAACCCTTGTGCACAGAGCAACCCACTATCTTGCCGTACTTGGCGAAGATGACCTCTATGTCGGTCTTCTTGACGATGGCTGTGTTGAGGTTGCCGATAAAGACTCTGGAGTTGAGGGAGCGCGGGTCATTCTTGTTGGTCACGTTGCTGGTCTGGGTTTTACCAGTCATTCTCCTCCAGTTGCCCTCCTGGGACACAGACAGAGGGGGGAGGGGAGGACATGGCTTTAGAGGTTTTGGACAGGCCAAGTCCAGCTTATTCTTCTAAACACTATGGAACCCCAAAGTCTACAATATTAAATCAATAAATAAGACATTATTAAATAAATAATCATATAGTATAGTATATAAATGAAACATTAAATAATTTAAAGAATTATTTAAAAAACTATTCATGATAAAATCTAATTTTAACTGCCCTGAGCCTCTCACAAGCCCACCAATCACCTCCACTAGCTTACTAGGTAGCTCCTGTTGGCTACAGAAACCAGAGGAAGACTATATGTTTTTGCTCGTCAGAGTTGTGATGTCTTAAGAATCACAACACTGCCAAGATAACTTTGAATTATCCAGTTAACTGCTGCTATTAACACTGGCTCTTTACTTTGAACTTTAACTCACTTTAAGCTAGTTAGCTAGTTGGCTAGGGGGGTAGGAAGCATGTGCAGAAACTGCCACTGTAGCATGTTAGCTCCTGCTAGCTAGAGCAACAACAATGCCAAAGTAATTCTGAATGAACAAATTTGCTGCTGCTGTAAAAAAAATAATAATACAGAACACATACAACTAACCTCTGTTTTTTATTACCTTTGCAAGTCTTCACATGCTACCTACCTAGCCAGCTAACTAGCTAAGCTGGCTTGTGAGCTTGGGTTAACGGGTTAATTCAGAGTTACCACAGCAACGTTTCAAAGATTTCAAAGATGTTTCTCAGAGAAATCACACAACTCTGAAGAGCAAATTTGCTGTACAGTACGTCTTAAGACACACAGTCTTTCTCTGTGGTCTCTAGGGAGTCATTCCTATGTTCCCCAGATTTATATGGCACATAATGGAACACGACAGAGGGTCCTATGTTCCCAAGTTCTACATATGTGCTCTCCCAGGGTCCTATGTTCCCAGGGTCCTATGTTCCCAGGGTCCTATGTTTCCAGGGTCCTATGTTCCCAAGGTCCTATGTTCCCAGGGTTAGGGTTAGGTTATTTGACCCGAACACAATAGGAGGGTTAATGTGTGTTAACAGAATATTGAACTGGGGTACGTAGGACCCTGGGAACATAGGACCTGGGGAACATAGGACCCTGGAAACATAGGACCCTGGGAACATAGGACCCTGTGAACATAGATATGCACCCGTTTCTAGCCAACAGAAGCTAGCTAGTTTGCTAGCTGGCAGCCTCTAAGAGGCTGGGGGCATGTGATTGGCATGAAAAATGACATTATGAAATAAAATATAACATTAAATAAAAATGTCACAAGGAAAATTTCCATTATTAAATAAAAACAGACTTGAAAAGGGTATTTTGAAATAGAAATTGTAGGCTATAATAAAATAAAATGAACTATGTTAATATGAAAATAAGAATGATGATGAAAAATAATATGTTTTTATAATTTCTTAAATTACTTCACATTTTGATGAATGATTTCATAATGTCTTATTTTTATTTAACACTGAACACTTTAGGGCTCCATAAAATATAAGGTTTGTACTGTAATTTGCTGTTGGAATCTAAATCAATGAATTTAACTAGACACTTTTTCGTTGATGAAGGCTTTTGTTGATGAAGGTTTACCTCATCTAATTTATGTGCAAGGTCACTGGACAGTCAACTGCTTACCTAAGCCACATTTTTGCAAGGTTGAAAAGCTACCACTGGATGGCTGAGTGGGAGAATTAGAGGGAGCAACAATATGTGAATGTCGCAGCAGTTTCCTCTGCTTTGTGAGAAACCAAATACAGTAGCTGTCAGTGGGAAAGCTTTGCTATCTCAATACCCATATTGTTGCATCCCTAATGCTCTGTGTGCCGTTTCACTGATCACAGAATGCGTAGGCTGTAATTCATGTTACAGTTTTATTCAGACTTTTTGTGCTGTCAAGTTATCAGCGTACATTAGCCTCAGCTTTTGTAGGCCTCCCCATGCAATTATTTCTAAGTGACCTTTTCATAACCTGAATGTTAGTTTTTATGAAAGATGACTGGCTGCAGGATCAGGGAAATTATATCTCCCACGGAAAGGATGCACTATTGAACAATCCATGTTGTGTATTTAATTACAGTTATCATGAAGTAGATAGATCCCACATATTTCTCTTTGGGTTTTCCATTGATTTTCTTTTTTATGCACACATATCATTTAATTTTTATAGCTGTAGAAATCCAGGTTTTCATTACAGTTTATATTCCAAAATGGATTACACTTAGTGCATTAAAAACTGTGAAATATTGTGAAGAAAACACTGAATATTCAATATTTGCCTCCTCTGAGTCTCTGTCTCTGACACACGGTGATAACAACTATTCAGCTTTGAGACGAAGAACCTGAATAATGGATCCAATCCTCAGTAAATAGGATTAGTAACCAAGGTAACACTGATGTTGTTGGAATATCGTGTGGATACACGCTTGCACACACATTTTTGTCACCGGCAGTCTTTTTTTCCCCCTTTATCCAACTCAATTTTCCAATGCAAGAGGCTGCAGATACTTATAGCTCAGCCTCCCTGACTTGATACTGTGCGGCCTTGGTATCTTCACAATTACATGATGTAGTTTTGTTGTGAAGTGCTATACTAGAATGGGTTTGTTCAGCCAATTATAGCATGGTATGCGATTATGTCGAAAAATACAGCGAGAGGATGTAATTCACAAACTGAGTGATGGTTGAATTCCATGGCTCTGTACCTACAGTAGATAAAGGAGGAAACTGTCCAGTCATCCAGGAAATACGAGAGCAGCCATGTGATTTACAAAGGAGAGATTCTCTGTCAGGCATCCATTACACCTGAGACTGAGATCATGCTAGACATTCAGCTGCTCATTCATGGATAAACACATATTATTTCACTTGGCAGCACATGTTTCTAGCATTACATCACCTACAGTATAATGCTGTTCCCTTTCCCATGACTATTCAACACCCACTACTGATGCGTGGCGATTCACGGCTCCTATGGGCTCGCTGTTTACAGTGCTGCACTGGTGTGTGTTGTTTCGGCGTGTGGGCGGGAATAAACTGCTGCTCGCCATCTCTCAAGTGGCCTTGACATTTATCAGCAGCAGACACTGAAAATTAATGTGGTGCAGGCACGCACACACACATGTGCTAACTCAAATGAGCTCCACAGTGACCACCTAACGGTAGTTTAAACCCACAATGTGACACCCATGCCATATTGATGTTTGTGGACAGGTCACGGAGAACATGACAAATCAGTGGAGAAGCGTTAGATTGCCTCTCTCGTCAGATAAATCAGGAGTGGGTAACGGTCATGGAGCCCTTTTGCCGCTCCTTACTGTTGTATTTCATGTTGTCTTCACTGTTGTTTTCTTTAAGGCAGGACACTAATTTATTCCATCAGTGGTTTTCCTGCTGACCTTGCCGTTTAGTTTATTTACAACCTCCATTAAGCTTCTCATCCTATGAGGTGATAAGCGTCATGAGGAGAAACATGGGGAAAACAACACAGGAAGTGATAGGCAACAGGAGTGTAATTGGCAGAATAATTGTTCAGAGGACTTGACATCTGCTATCAAAAAAGCACAAAAAAGAGCTTCATCCCAGAAATGCAGTCTACAAACTGCTTTTAGAGGAAAAATGATGACCTGGTGTTCAAAGGCTGCTCTTTAAAAATGATTACAGCTTCTACAGTACTACCGTTTTGTCAGTAAAGAGCAGAAGATAGATAAGTCTTCATTTTCACTTTCATGCCAGCGTGGTCGTGTCAGAATAGGTGTCACATTTTTCAAAAAGTGGATGTCTCGTTTTGGAATGAAACACTGCTCTTCTGACATTATAGAAAATCCTGGCATGCCTCGCCTCTGATACAGCACGAAAAAGCATCCCAATCTCATGCCAATGATAAAGAAATGAGGATAAGGTCAGCAGAAAAAGCACCAAGGTCATGGGGTTGACAGCACTGCTGTGTTGGGAAAAGTGTTTGGGTCAAAAAAAAGAAAGGATTTAGTACAGAAGTAGCCATATTACTGAGTTGTACCTTGCTCTGAAATGCATTGTGCCTTGGTAGACAGGCTCTTAAAAGGTTGTTGTTTGGGTCTGGCCACCTTCCTGATTTATAGACATTTTTTCATGGAGGGAGGGAACTCATTGAATTGATTCCTTTTGTAATTTCCTTCCACTCCACCACTGTACATTTCTCTTCGCCATGGCTCAGCCACTCTGCTCTGATTGTTGCCAGGGCAGCTTGACGGGCTGAGGAAAGGCTGGAGAAGCTGCTCAGTGAAACAGAACAGAGAAAGGTAGCCTGATACACCTTTTCCAATGGTGTCGCTGCCATGTACTGCAGAGGTGGAATAATTGCTTCATGGATTCCTCCCATTTATATCTCGTCTTAAAAATGTGTCTCTCTGCCTGTGAAAGCAATGGCAACAACCGAGGAATAAATTCCCTCTATTTGTAAATCAATGCCGCTATTTGTACTGTAGGCTGCAGAGCATTTCTGTGGTGCAACCAGCCATAAATTTGTGACATTGTGAATGTGAAATTTTTGTGAAGCGTGGTCAGATGGTAAACTATTCTGCCGCACAAAGACAGCATGCAGTCATAACAATTTGTCTGATTTGAAGGTTAAAGAACAGTTGTGGAAAGTTAATTTAATATGAACTGGACCTTAAAGCAATTAAATGACACATAAGACATTCCAAGTTTCTACCTGCCCCTTAAAAATTGTGTTTAGTCTTCAAGAGAGAGAGGGATTAATCTAATTTCCCCCACATTTTCAATCAGCTGCTGCCCTTTGGCTTTATGAGTCAAGGTACACAGTGTTGGGCTGGAATTCAACTCAGTAAGTAGACAGCTACAGCAAAGAGGGTCTATAAAAGGAAGAGCAACAACTCTAATTTTGTCCGCCAAGGGTACTTGAAGAGCTGTAAAAGCATAAATGAATTACAGTGAATGGGACATTTACACAACATCGCTATTTATGACTATCACAAGTCATAACTGAGGGATTAGTTTTTTTCTGAACAACACGTGTATAGGGGAAGACAGCAACATTTCTTGAGTTAAGTGGTTTTTTTAATCTAAAACATGGTGTGAGGAGACATTAAGGGGTGTGTGCTTTTGTCTGCTACCATCTACCATGGACCTCAAGCTGTTTTAGTGTTTGATACGTCTCTGATAAACATTTTCCATGCTCGTTTCAGGAGAACATTGACTCAGATATCAACATGCAGTGTGAGCAGATCCGTTTTTTTTATTTATTTAGGGAGGAGAGAGAGAACACACTGGACACAACACCGTGAGACAACAAGGGAGTTTTCTCTGGTATTGTTCCTTGTGTTGATTGTCTTTATTGTTTAACTTTATGTATGTTTTTGTGTTATTACCTTACCCATTTGATTTTGAAATGGCTACATGTAATGTGAAAGGAGTAGCTTGAAGTGACTTATATCCAGCTGCAGCAGGCGGTTTCTTCAGCAAAAAAGCTCAGATAAACCCACAGCACACTACCTGCCCAGCACCAAACGGCATACTGACATATTGGAGCATTTAGCAGCTAAAGAAACTACAGAGTAAGAGATATTTTTCTCATGAGACCAAATCAGAGCTAAAAGGAGAGTGGACACTGGACTTATATTATCCAAGTGGTCCAAAACACAACACCAAATAAACATTTCTCTGCGTCTGCTAAGCATGTAATTAGATGAATGTATTAATATTTATACAGCTTGTTCTGCTGCCCAAATAATCAAGTGGCCAAATGATCAATTCATACTGCTACTAAAGTAGTATCATAATATTTAAGGTTATGATGTAGCATCAGTACAAACTAGCACACATTTTTGTTGATATCATGACACTGCTTGTCCAGTAGGCCTCAGTATGTATCATGGACAAATCTTTGATTAATAATGACAAGTCAGTCACGTCACCAATAGTATTTTAGTACATTGGTAGGAACATATTCGAAAAGGTGAAAATATTGAGGTTTTAAGTCCTTGTATTCACAAAAATCCCAAGCTTCAGTCACTCCCTTTTCCCTTAGCTTGCGTTTACTGGTGCTCGACAGTGTTAACTGAGCGTCCCATTGAGGGAATAAGAGTTGAGGGCTTCCCTTCTTTCTTGTGCTCGTCACGCTTTATCTTTTAATAACTTTAGCAAACTACATTTGAAAACATAAAGGTATACTTACTAAATCCTCTGTGGTTTTTATATACTTCAGAATACGTTTTTACTTGGGTGGTTTACTGTATATTCATGGTCTTGGGAGAAAGACTACCATATGAACCTCATACATTTTATCTCACTTCAATACCACAGCTTCTCTCAGCAGGGCCTTTCCCTCTTACCTGCAGCAAACCTCATTTCACTACAAAAAGTGGCTACTTGCTTTGCAGCTCCAACCTTTTTTTCGTCCTTCCGAACTCCGTTCTCAGAAAATTCATTAACTATTAGAAAGCCCGGAGCAATGATACAATTAGCTAAGATGCAAATGGAGCCATTTCCCAGTCGGCCCTCATTCACCTGCAGTGGGGAAATGGGTAAAATGAGGAGAAACTCCTGTGTGTTGGGGCATGGCAGTCATGGGATGATATATGAGTGGAATTTGTTATTGTCCAGCGGGGAGTCCGCTGTTTGTGATGGACGGGGGAAGACTTCAACTGCAATGACAAGATTTCATTTCTTTCTCTGGTAGCATACAGCTGCACAGAGTTGAAACTAATCTGGTCAAACACAGTGAGCTGTCGAGCGCAGAATAGATCAATCTCTGTCTGCTCTTAATCCAATTTGATTGGTAAGGATAGCACCAGGGTGTTTTATGATATAAAACCCACTCTGCATGATTGTTTTGAAAGCTTCATCTCCACTATGGAACATAGCACCATGGGATATTTAAAAGCTTTCTCTCCACAGTGCAGTGAGATATCCCCCCCTCCTCAAAATGGGCAGGCAGACAAATAGCATCTGTTTCTGAGTTACCAAACACAATCGGGGCGTTTATGAGCACATCAGGCATATGTCTTTTTAGGATAAAATCAACATAAAGACACTTAGGCAGTGGTGGAGAAGTGTTGCAATCCTTCAGTTTAGTACAAGCAGCAAAACAACAAATGAAACATACTCAAGGTCAAGTGGCATCAGCTTAAACTACTTCATATACTGTTGGTTACTATAGCAATGCATCATGTTTTATGCACTAATCAGATGTTTTGAATGCAAATGATTATCTCTGCGACGTGGTGGAGTGTGGATGATGTGTATTTAAGTACACTCTCCTGGGAATAAACTGTAAATAAACTTTAAACTTTTAACCCCTGCACTAACATGTCCATGTTTACTGCATTCACTCTCAGACTCAATTTTATTACACTTTCATGCCTATTGCATCAACTTAACACTCCATTTTAAAACTGAACAACAGTTAATTCTTACTTGAGGGGCTGCAGCCCTGACCGCCCCCAAAGACTGATATTATGTCCATCTACTATATTTTAGATACAGATTTAAGATACAGTCATTTAGAGCAGTTGATACCAGCAGTATAACAATAACTACTAAAGTAACTAAAACTATGACTGCAATAACTTTAACCCCTGTCAAACTAACTGTAAGACACACTTGCATACTTTGCATGATTGTATGACAAAATGACAATCTTAGATGAATGTAAAATCAGTGTATCAAACTACATACAGCACACTGTATACCAGCTGTTTGTCCATTTTAACCCTTCAGCAGCTGCTTTTTGGCCACTTGCGGGGAGTGGAAACAAGCTGTAAACACAACATTGACATATTATTATCACCAACTACACTAACACTAACTTTGTCTGTCTGCTGTTTGGTGCTGGGCAGGTAGTGTACAGTGCATTTATTAAAGTTTAGAACCAAAACAATGAAGTGGAAGGCACCATAAAGCTACGTAGAGCTGAGGGGAGCTGCAGAGTCGGGTGATGATTCTCTGTGGGGCTCATCACTACGGGAGACCTCGTTCACATACAAGTAGTCATGTGATCCATTGTTAATATAAACATGTTGATTTTTGCTGCTTTAAATCAAATAATATTCAGAGGATCGCAAACAAAACACATCATACTTACTTTCTAACTCACTGTTTAGGAAAGACTGTATTTCACTTACACTTTGGATTTGTCACTTTGGGCACAAGCATTTAATTAAAAGTGAACAGGACTAACAACTGAGTCTAAATTAGACAGGTGGGACACTGCTGTTATTATTGTTGTCAGTTGTTGCCTATTGTTTACTATGGCTATTCTTTAAATTAATATCTATCTGGTGCAATTACATTAAAATAATGATATACAGGTATAATGATATATAATAAAATGATGAACCAATAATGATCAGGAAACTACATTAAAATCCATTCGGAGAAACTGATAGAAAATGTAAAATGACATGACTGAAACCAAAGTGTTTAAAGAGGCTAAAATATTGTAGAGGTATGCTTTGATTCGGCGGGTCTAACGTATTTGGTCGTTGACCGTTCTGCTCTCCTAATTAAATCTGGATGTGTCATCATTTGCGCACCAAGTTGCAGCTGCAGCTGGGACAAATTTTTAATGGGGGCAAATTAGCATTTGCTAACATCTACTCGGCAGGAGAGGTAAAACAAAGTCCCAACTCTTCATTAGGAGTATTAATCTACACTTTAAAAAGTGTACTGAAAACGCAAACTGCAGCCCAGGCTTCGGTATCTAAAACAGTCATGTAGCCAAACAGCAGTATGTTTTGTCAGAGCAGGGGACATTTCATTTAATCTTGTTCTCGGCTCCCTACAATTAACAGTTTGCAGGAGGATATTTCTTATTTATGGGCGCCCCTGTGAGCCACGCTGTGCTCAATAGCCTGTATTGTGAGAGGATGACAGGCAATTTTTTGGCTTCAAAGGCTTGGCAACAGCTCAGTGGAATTTAAATGACCTTAAAATTCACAGGTTTCGTTTATGGAATTACTATGCAGAAAAGCAGGAATATTATCTATATAATGTCATCAAAATAAGCTAATTTTTCAAATTATATGCACTTTGCTCGTACTGCGGGCTATGCATATGAATGTAGTGTGTTATGTTTTTGAGTCAAATTCCAAGAGGTTATAGGGAAGATATATTTGGCATTGCCTCTTCTCTGGTGGTGTTGCACAGAGGGGCTGGTCAGCCATCTGTAGCCTTGCCATGACCTATGTGTCAGCAGGGGCCTCGTCCAGCAGCAGCTGCCCTTGCCTGTAGCACCCCGCCTGGCGCTGAAACTGTTTCATGAGAAGGTGCTTGCCCGTCACCCTCCTCGGGTTTGTGTACATATTTCTGCTGGCAGCGTAGCAGGGCGCGGCGGCTTGGACGCACAGAGAGGCAAAGTCCTGCTCTCCATCTGCTGTGAAGTGCAGCTGGCCCGACCACACGTTCACACCGCAAGCAACACAATCAATCAAGTCACCGGAAATTCATTAATTTCATATTGAGGTAAACAGCCAGGGAAGCTCAGCCTACACATGCAGAGTTGGCCAAGAAAATTTGGCCACGGCTCTCCTTTATGTGGCCATCAGGCTTCAATGGGCAGGTTTTCCTGCTTTGCTGTTTCCAATGTCAGTTTCATTTTTATTCATAATCATGAACCTGCCAAGTGCAAAATGGATGAGAAGTTTATTCTAGTAATTCATCGCTCCCCTCATGACTGGAATAAACATATCAAAAACATTGGTATTTAGGGCAGAGGGTGAGCCATTTCACACAATTGGAGTTTCTCAAACCACTTGTTGGTCAAACAGGCCAACTTAGAATTTAGAACTTAGAATGAGTATCCACATAGTTGTCTTTCCTGTGAACTCCCAAAGAAGGAGATGTTTATCACAGAAAACAGCATTGACAGTTCTGCGTGAAGGGACCTGGAGGATACATATGCTGAAGGCATCGGTTTGAAACACCCCTCAGATGGACTTTGATGATACAAATCTCCATCATGTTATGTTTATGCCTGTGACTGCTCCCTCCTCTTATTGCCAGGCTAAATGTTCAAAGGTAGAAGAAACTTTGTGTAACGCATTGACAAGGAAAAAAAAAAAAAACGTGAATCGCAAACTTCAAAGAATCCCCAACACTTCAAAAGCGTCTTCATGGTTCGGTGACTAATCTTCAAAGTCATGCCAAGGATTGAACTGATAGTGCCGCTGTGTATAGCAGGTACAAACATCCTTGTCAGCGCCACTGAGGTGTGAGGTGTAGAGAAAGGGAGAGGAGATAAAACCGAAAGCTAATTGAGACAAAGTCTGTCCCTCGCCTGTGTGAAATACAAAGCCCCTGGCTGAAGACATTTGGTAATTACAACTGCCACCAGTCAAATGAATACGTCATTAGAGGTTGAAGCCAGACATTAAGGTAAATTGGAGAATTATTGGTGATCCTGGAGGTTTATTTAAGTCACTGTGGGTCCTACAGTAGATCTATCTTACCTCTTTGCTGCCTTGTGCATCACAGTAATCTCAAGAAGTTATCTGGAGAAAAATGGCTTTGGACGTTACGCCTTGAGAGAAATACTTGTTATGGACTTTCTACAGTTTCTCTTCCTGCACCTGTTCAATCAATATTCACCTATGAATTGACATCGGATGTATCCTTTGGCCGAGAGAGGCTGAAATAACTCGGTGCCAAATTGCTTTAGTTGTTATTAGGACTTTTAATGGCTCCGTGTTTTATCCCTGCAGTAGCAGAGCAGTACAGCTAATAAAATCTTCTCTGTGACCGTCTGTGTTAATGGTGAGCGATAACCAGATGGTGAGTTCCTGGTTGATGCAAATACCGTGAAGGTATATTCCTTAAGGTTTCAGCCATGGTCAATTTCATGACACCAACAAAATAAGAAAAGAAAGTTGTCAAGCCTCTCAGTAAACCTTGCCAGCCGTGATTCATCAGACTGATGGACTGAACAGAAGATTAGTGTTAGTTTTATTTTATGTTTAGTTTGGTTGATTTTAACTCCAGTTTCATCCAGGTCAAGGCATTCAAGAGTTTGTGGCCTGGACCACTCCATTTTGTTCATAGCTAAGAGAAAAGTACAAGAAAAAATATCACAAATCTGTTTGTACGAGTGGCTCTTGTACGAGGCCCACTGTCTTCTGCATTACGTCCAGTACCTGCGTGTATGGTTTCTTCTGAAGCCCTTGTGAGTGGGTACACATGCGGAAATGGAGGACTCCACTTATCCGAATGAAAACTACCCTATATATAGAGAAGTAATTACTGACTGTAAATACGTCAAGTAGCTATTGCTGAAAAATACTCCTCATTAACAGCAACAAAGAGGGGTTTTATATAAAGAAAATCTTGGTAAAATTACTACATTGGAGCAATACGCACTCAGAAAATGGGACATTAATGTTGTTTGACCTTAAAGGCTGATGCAACTTTCATTCCAGTTATCATCCTCTCCTCCATTCATCCCTCACAAACACAGGCGGACAGAGATAATAAATATGAGCCACTTTGCAGATACAGACTACATGTTGAGAAGAAGTTCAGAAGGCCAAACACAGTACATTGTGTGCATGTTTGTATATTTATTGTTAACCTTTCATAATCCAGGAATAATCAATACACTTGCTTTATAACCCCTTTAGTTCAATAGATCTGAGAAATATGCAGGTAGGCCTATGTGTAAGATCTAATATTTTCTTGCAAGCATGAATGAAGTCAAAACAAAAGCAGAGCTCGCCTCAATTCAATTGATTTCTCTCAATTTAAAATGTGCATATCAAAGTAGCCTCTTGTAGTGAAGGGCCTCTTGTAGTGAAGGGCATAGTTCCCAAAAATCAAAGGAGACTTAGCAGGCCCTGCGTTTAAGGGATGAATCTCAATAACCCACAAGTCCCACAAGAGCCACAACACTGCTGCTACCGAGAATATGACACGTCTCACATTCTCACCGAGGCACGTTACGAATTCAAAACCAAAGCAAGTAGTGGTAGTGTCATGCAGAAGAACATAGACAGAAAAAAAACAACAACATGTCTTAGAAAGGGAAATTGAATATTAACAGCTTTATTTAATTGGCTGGCTGCATCTGGCATCTCCATTAAAAATGGCTCCCAACCTCTTTGTCTGTAAATAGACATTTCATCACGCCCCCTCATTTCATTTTCCTTTAATTGCACAGGGCTTGCAGTATAACAGTAAAGTACAATTAAAGCAATCTCAATATTTGCTGACAGCCATACTCTTTAAAGAGTTCACTTGATGTCTAAATAATTCAGAATTAAGAAGAGCTGCACAGACAATAAGATCAGCTTGATGAAGGGGCTGATACCGCACTTATTCTTTCTTTTTGTGTCTCTTACAAGTGCGCAACGCAAACACAATTGCAGCAGGTTGTAATTGCTGCTAATTCTACCTATTCTCCACCAGACAAACCACAGCTCACTTACTCCAACCAGTAATTGCAGGGCAAAGTTGCAGATTTTTAAAGCGTTTGCTAGTTGGAGCCCAGGGGAACCCTCAAGGGCCTCCCTGGGCAATGAAGCCATCATTGTGCTTCATGAAGTGTAGCAGTTTTTTTTCTTCTTCTTGCCCTGGCATATTTCCATTTATCAGGTCTACTGATGTGCAGTATGAGAGCTGCAGACTTCAGTAAAAGGGATCAGAGTGTAAGGTTTGTCAAAAAGGAAGAAGACACGTTGAATATACGCACACAAATATGCACTCAAATGTGGGCGCTACGCATGAAATGCACAAACATGAGAACATGTGCGTACACAGGTGTCAAAACACACATGTAAGCTCATGCACAGTCGCTCATACAGAACACACACGCTTGTACACAAACACCGCAGACATGAAAGCGAAGGAGAACCTCACACGTGGACCGATCACAATCCTTGAAGTATAAGTTTTGACAGTTTGACAGCACATGCTGTCTTTTGTGCAGCAGAAGAGGCTTATGGAGTCTGTCTGCTGCCCTCGACACTCCTCCTCCTCTTAGAGTAATAAAACGCATGCACCATATGGTTTTGTGCATAACACTACACAAGCCTGAGAAACATCACTTGCATGGGGCAAAACAAACAATATATAAAAATAGACATAAAAAACCCCCAAACTGCTCAGATGCGCGGGTTCAGAAAGCAGCATTATCATATGCATTTGAAGGGTTTCTTTTCAAAATAAGACATCAATCATTTGGGGGAAAAAATGACACCTACTCTCTCAGAATGATTGCTGTCACAAAAATAAGGCTCAGAAGTGACTTAAAAAAAGGTTTTATCTGAGAATTTATTTATATCTGAGCAAAGAATTGGAAAGAATAACTAAACATAAAAAAGGATTTCAAGCACTTGAAATGACTGAAACTCTTCATTTCCTTTTAGCGCCACACTGGATGACATGTAAGCCTTAAAGCACTGTGCAAAAGCCAGACTACATAATGACATGCTAGCTGTGGATGAACCTCTTAAGAGCAACACATGAAGTCAAACACTCAAATATCGTGCCTTCTTATGAGGTGGGATGTTGCTTTGAGGGTGACAGGCCACTTTTAAATGGAAAAAACCATCTGGGCTGTTTTTCAGCTGCGCTAAGTCAACTGTCATCTGTCAGTGTGACGACTGTTTCTCATTCCCAAAATGAAATCCATCTCCATGTCCCACATTCTGAATAAAGATTACTTAGAATGACTCTTCCCAAAAATATCTGTAAATAATAATAATAAAAAATAAAATTGGTTTGCGCGCTGGTGAAAAACGGTGACACATGAAATCTTATCCACGAGGATTAGGGGCTCTATATCTGTCAAATACTAAAATAACTTAAGGTGAAGTGAACTGCTAAACCTTTGATCCTCCTCCCTCTGTCTCCGTCTCCCGCTCAAGCCTTATCACATCATCCATTTCCTCACTTGTTTGTTGCTGTGAGTGACACCTCATGCTCAGCCTTATACAATATCTGTCAGATTGCATTATTAATGCTGATAGAGTGCCGGATGAATCGTCATGTGAATAAACCACCGCGGCGGAGGAGGGCGGAGGAGGAGTGCAGAGGGGTCACAAAATGATCAAAGAATCGTGAGGAAATAGATGACAGACGGGGCGTTTGTGCCTCGCCACACCGACCCCAGGGAGTTTAAAATACATAGATAAACAGCTTTTTCATGGAAGAGTGAATCCTGTTAATTTGCCGTGCTGGTGGAGTAATAACAAGTATTACACAATAATAAGCTCCCCTTGTGGATTCTCTCTTTTGCCGCTTGACGCAGTGTTTCACAATCCTGTAATCACCGCAAAATGAATCACCTAAAAATCAAATTCCCGCTTATCACGTGCTGTTATGTGCCTGGTTGCAAAGTTATGGATTTCCTTTAATAAAACTATAAACACTGTCATGTGATAATCACTGTGTGCTGATTCCCTGCTTTGCCTTGCAGAGTTGAGGAGGATTAAGCCTGGGCTCCCTTCATAGCTAACCCAATAATATGTATGACAGAGCTGCAGGCGGCTTAGTGTTTACTGCCTCACATCTCTCCGAGGAGCTCGGACGCACTGCATAGACAGGCCTGATGTTTTTCTCTCCATCACCTCTGCTCCTTCTCAGGCTAAATCACTACTGATACCTACTGCACTGCACCCCTCCCACAGCCTCTACATTATAGCTGAGCCACCAGCTCCATCTAACTGCAGCACTTTTTTGGTTTGTCTCATATCGTGTGTAATCAACATACAGTGCAGTGCCTTAGCTGGCACACACAATGTGGTTGCCAGTGAAAAGTATTGGAAAAAATGTTGCTGTAAAAGCCTGTGGTTGCTGTCCTGTGAAAACCATGTATGTCCAACTTTCAGCTTTGTGATAATGGATTGTTCAGATAATCCCCCAGGCTTTCAAATGGTTTATTTAGCTTAAAGCTGGAGTGAGGGACTTTTACATATAAATGAAGGTCCATTACATTCCATTACAAGCCAAACAAGTTCACACACTGCTGATTAAGCCTGTCACCGCCAGGTAAATCTCCTCTGTATTTTGCAGTATACCGGAGATTTTAAATCGGGCGTCTGTGGCGACATTCCCACACTGGCGCACCAGTGGTGATGCCCTTTTTACGTCAACCAGCAATGATTGGTTTGCCAGAGCTGAAAGGGGAAGAAACGGTAGCGACAGAGTAGGCTACAGCAACTAGGAGTATGCTGGAAAACCTAAGAAAGTTTCTGATGCTCCAGATAGAAAAGAAACTGCGTTCAGAGGAAAGATTACAGTCAAAAACAAACACTGATAACCATTGGTGTAGCTTTTGCTCGTTGGAGAACGCTGAAAGAAGAGAAGGGGCTGAGGGCAGACACGGATGTTGCATCACTGCTCTTGGACAGGTTGGGAATTGTAAAATATTTGAAGTAGGCTATGTAGCTATTACATCTACTCTACCTAAATAATGGATTATTGTCTTGGAACTGTGGAAATTTCTCTGTATTTTTGTAACTATTTCTGAACACGAGCCATATGTCACCAGGTGCACGATGCAAGATGCAAGCACGTGTCGACAGTGTTTGTGTAATTACTCTCACTGCCAGAAGGGGGAGACAAAAGTTTGGCACTGCAGGTTTAAATTGTATTTTCTCAACCTGTGATGGAACATGTAAGCTTTGAGTCTAAAAATTCAAAATCACCAAATTTGGAGACACTTGCTTTTCTCTGGACAGCGACACTATTTATTTCATAACTTTTTGACCGTATAAATTTAACCCTTCTGTTCATGGAGACTCCGGCTCTCTTCACAGCTCAAAAAAACATACTTAACATTATTTTATCAGCTTGATACTTCATGACTTTACCCATTTCTATGAGAATTGCCTACAAACATGATTTTGAGTAATTCTGCGACAGAAAATATGCATTGCTCAAAGGTCTCAGAAACCCAGTTGTAAAACATGGTTTATATATGGTGTATTTTCATATGCTCTACATCTGTACAGTAATTGGTGTTGACAGTGGTCTTTATGCAGCACTGGTGGGACAACGCTTTTGTTTATGCATGGATCACAAATTGATCATTTAAAACCAAAGACAGATCAAGTAACAGTCTGAAGAATAACATTTCTTAGTTTATAAAGAATATCTTGACTTGTCAGCTAAATATCGTATTAAAAAGTTGGCTAAACATCAGCCATAAACATTGGATGGTGTTTAGGTTATTTGTTCATTCCATAGGTTCCATAGGAGCAGTATTATACATGATATATACCAAATTTATACTCAATGTCCATGTCCTCCTTATCAAACCCACGCCTCCACGCAGACAAAGGAAAATAGTATAAGTAGAACTGCAGCACATTTTCCATTGCTCACTGGCTTGGGAAGTGTTTTGGTTGTTGTCTGTCTTCCAAGTTAGTCATCAGAAGTCCTTGGCTACATGACATGCATTTTCAAGTCTATCACTCACGACAGCAGCGCGGTGGTTATTTCAAAAGGCAGTGACAGCACACCCAAACTGAAGCTGAGAGATTTTTCCTCTCCTGTGACAATAATATGATGCTTTATAATGAGTGCTGTGAAAGAAGAAGAAGCAGAAGAAGAAGTGCGGACTGCACTTTGTCAAATTCTGACGTATATGCCACATGCACACACAGAGCGACAAATCTGACTTTGTCAACAGTGACTATAAGGAAATCTCATCCCTGCTTACCTGAGATAGTGGCAAGTTTTTGTTGGGACAACAACAGAAATGATGATTGGCTCTTGGTCAAATGCTTTAGTTCAGTTAAAACTTGAAGGCACATACTAAAACAAGTAACAAAAACAAGTGTGTATTGTTATTATTGTTAATGTCTGTGTGTCTCTCACATCGCTGTCAGATGCGCATTACATCCTAGAAGATATGAACAGTCATCCAAAAAAAATCAGATATGAACAGCAATTTGCAATTTTGGCATGGCAAGTCTGCAAACATCACCGCTAATACCATCATTTCAATCAATTTAAGTGTCTCTGTTTTGGTTACGAAACAACTGAATGTAACAAAGCAATGAGTGAAGTGTTTTCACTGAGAATCTGGAGTATCCTGCTGAATCCACTTGGTGATGGTGCATCTTGGTTATGAACATTTTAATGACAAAGATGACTAGCACCACCAGCTCCATTATTCACATGCAGATGCAGAAGACATGTAATGACTTTCTCCTTCTACTAATGACTCACCCGGGAGCTTATTGATGTAAGTGTATTTGGGTGTAATAGACGGGACATGAAAACGAAAGTGATGAAAAATACTTTGACTGAAATTGAATGTCACTTTCACAACATAAATAACATAACAAAAAAAGTGTTTTTCTTTCCCCTTTAATAGTTTAGTTTGCCTGTTTTGGTTTTGACAGGTACAAATTTGTATGCCTGTGTAAACCTGGTATGGTGCAAAATTAGCAGAGGCCTATAGGGACTGTAGCGCCCTATTGGGCACTGCCAAAACACCAATTAGCAGTGATCATTTAACTGGCTTAATACAGTCACGATTAATAGCTTAACTATGATGTAGCCAATCATTCTGTACCCAAATCATGTCATCGTGAGACCGATAAAATGTCCACAAACACTGAGTGAAGTATTTAAACCCAGGAATCTTTTTTTTATTTTTTTTTATGGCTGCACCATCCAATCAAATGGAAACGTTTGTACACACCTCCCCAAAACTCTGTAAGACATTTTTGGTATCTATGGAAACTTGTGGATCTCTACCAGAGTTGAAAATAAAGTCCTGTGGGTTTGAACAATATTTGGCTTCACAGCATGGGTTTGTAATTACTGGCCCACCAACTGCTTGTTGTTAACGAGACTAAATATGTGTTCAGACAGAACACAAATTTTGGGATGTGCAATTGCAGACAAAGTCAATAGAAAGACGCGATTAGATGCTAACAAACATTTCCATACACACACGTCTGTTGCCAGCTAGCTTATAACTAACATCTGAAAATAAACATGGACTGCACAATTGGTCACAATAGCTGACTGACATTGCCATCATTTAGCTGCTATTCTGGCAAAAAATACAGTTTTTTAATATTTCTCCACAACTGGGAGTGAAAACGGTATATTTCACAACCTACAGATCTTTAGGTCTGTCTCTGTCCAATGCTATACCATAACCTTCTAAAAGATGTGTCAAAGACCTGTACAAAGGCGTTTCTGCTGGCGAAGGACATGTAATGTGTTCACTGTAAATACTCAAACAAGTGGATTTCTCCACACAAACATCTTCAAGGCTCACAGACATATGGGTTTAAGTGTACTTTTTTAAAAGACACATTTGCAGTAAGTTTTATTTCTTTTCCCAATGGTTGCAATAAAGTACATGCAAAAAAAGTAGTCAGTCAAACAGCCTGTTATTCATCACTGCAGGGCAGTCCAATAAGCTTATGTAGAGTCATCTCAACACATCAGAACAAACAGGAGCAATACACTGCAGTTGTGGAGTGGAAAACATTTCTGAAGCCAGGTGGGAAATTTCATGGACCCACGACTGCAGCTGGATGAGGTCAAGGTGGAGGACACTCGCTCACATCCGTCACCTTCTGTATGCGATGTCACATTTCCAGGTCAAGTCCCGGTTCTTCGGACTAGGCCAGTAGGTGAGTTGGAAAAATGCCAAGGTATTGATTTTATGGCAGTTGTTAGAGTTGTAACAGAGTTGTAAGCAGCAGACTTTTGTTGCAGCACCCATTCAGCCTCCAGCCTGACATACCGTATAGTACAGTATGTGGCCTCTTTAGCACTTTGTCTTCTTTTTTTCTAAAATGTTTTCATTGTAATCCTTTAAAGGTGTTTCTTATCCTTTAAATGGGTCCACTGAGTCTGGATCTTATAGATTTCATTCCTCTCTGCAGTGGTGCTTTGCTGGCATTAAGTTATGCAGCCTTTATCGTGTTTGTTGCCAGGTTTAAAAACCACCTCAATCCCCTTACTTACCTTATACTTTTCAAAAAACTCCAGCCAATTAGCGAATAGGAATAGGAATTAGTGTGATTTCACTTTTGTGTGATTTTCACATGTATTTGGGTCTATTTTTTTTCTGTCGACCTTGTTTGCGGCCCAGGCAGTTAACTGTACGCTTTCAACTCTTGTTGTATGTGCTTCTGTTCTTAGTTTTAGCTTTTGAGTTTACTGTTAATGGTGTCTCTCTAATGGAGGCTTTGGATTATTTCCAGTTTGTGCTCAAACAGGATGGTGAGAGTCTTCACGTGTCTATGTGTGTGAGTTTTCTAAACACCTCAGTGTCAAGGTTCCCTTCTTCCCCTCGAGCAGATCCAAAGCAAAATGTGCTCATCTTCGAACGCTGTGAAAACTCGGTCTGTGTAAACATGATAGTCTGAGCATCTCTGGGAACATGATAATCAATACGAGCAGATGAAGAACCAGGTTACTCCATGTGAACATCATGTCCTATGAATGTTTAAAAGCAGGATGACTCATAAATGCAATACTCATTATTCAGTTCATTCGCAGCTCAGAAATGTGTGTCACTCAAGCATAATGCAGCCTTTAAAACCAGGAACACACAAGCTGTGTCATGCTAGTACAATAAGCAAAACTCAGACTATATGTGGTTTCATACACCAACACTGATACTGTATGAATATATAGTGCAGGTGTAGTTAGTAAATGTAAAAGTTTAGTTACATTATATGAAAACATATTGCTTGTTTGAGTATTCACAGTAAACACATGACATGGCTTGTAGCAGCAGTTCTGAGACTGGTTATAGCATGAAGCAGAATTTTTTTCTTTGGGGACATGGCATATTATTGGACTAGAAAGATCTTGGAAAGATCTAAAAAGTGTATGTGATTATGTTGCTAGTTTGGGAGGTATACATATATACCCCCCAAACTATATATACGTATATATACAGTATGTATATATTCTTTAACTCCCAAGTGTAAAAGAATAACGAAAAACAATCTGTGTTTTTTGTTACTTTTCTGCAAATTAAACTACTTTACTTTTCGTACAAGGACATGATATGGGTAGAAAACAATTGTCTAGGTAATTGCAAACATTTAAGCAAATACTTGTGATTATACATCAAGCATGAGGAAAGCAATGCCCCAAAGAGTCGCCCCTACTCTATAAACCCCATCTGTGCCTCTGTTAAACTGGCACTATCCCAGGTTTTCTCCCGTGTGAAACAGTGTTGGTAAAACTGACCATTTGAGCTGTTTTATCAGTGGTTTTTAATGGTTTTAATTCAAAATGGATGACTGCACTTCCTAGGGATGTTTTGAAAATGTATTGTGCTGTACAGTGCATCAGAAAAGGAATGAATCTTAATGTTCTGCTGAATTTACAAAGGGGCTACGCTCATCAAAACCCAACTGTGTCTCCAGATGCTACATTCTTTATCCCTCTGTCAGTAATCAATATGAGTGCTGAAGTATGCTGGTTTCTGCCGCTGGGTCATGTTTACTATGCAGTGTATATAGTAGACACAAATCTCTAGTCGCTGGCGTAAAGAATTCTCTTTGAACAATACAGAGCAGGCAGAAACCGATGCAGCTGCAACCATCCTGCAGTTCAGTGTTTCAGTGTAGCACTGCAATTGAACCGTGTTCACATTTACTGTGTGGTAATGTTACAGCAACACAGCACATGTTAAGGGAATACATGATGATGTTTAAAAGGCTTGTTCAGAAAGGCTGAGGTCAAAGTGTTTTCAACAGTTTTGGGTATTTGACTGTATAATCCCCTGTTCTCTTTCTGTTTCTTGGTTCAGGCGTATTAACAGTTTTCGTGGATGCTAAAATATCGACCATGACAGTAGTACTGTAACTGCCTTAAGCGTGAGTGGTATGTGCCAATGAGAAGCTGCATCTGGGGTTTCTCTGTTTAGTGTTATCTTAAAAAAATAGTTCAGTTACAGTACGCAATAACCCATATAACCAAACCATTTCTGCATTTCTTTTATTTTACATTGTGTTTTCGATGTCAGTTCAGAAGCTTCAGTCTTTCCAATTGAACTGGGAGTTTCTCCTTCAAAGAATTAATTATTAATTAAAGTATTAAAAGGCAGATAGAGATGTTAACATGCAAGAACGTGCCTTTGCCCTTTCGAGTTTTCTTTGTTGTGCAAGATACGGAAACGTTCTTAAGTTAAAATTAACCAACTGTTTGCTTTTAAAGGAACACTGGGACATTTCGAAAAATATTTTTATCTCATTCACTCCCTTGCCAAGAGTTACATGAGAGGATCTGACGCCACACTCATGTCTGTGCATTAAGTATGGAGCTAGAGCGAGTAGACGATTAGCCTAGCTTAGCATAAAGACTGGAATCAGGGGGAAACATCAGCACCACTGAAGCTCACTAATTAAGACGTCGTTACTCATTTGTTTAAGCCGTACTCAACCTGGAATGTAAAAATGACAAGTTGTAGTTTTATGGGGAGTTGCATGCGGTGACTATTTCTTAGTATGACTTCCTAGAGTCGTGCTGTCGCAGTGAGGCTGCTAGGTACGGATTAAACAAACAAGACACATGTTAATCAGTGAGCTTTAGAGGGGCTGGTAGGTGATTTGTATTGAGTCAGGCTGCTTCCAGTCTTTATGCTAAGCTAGGGTAATGAACTTCCAGCTCTAACTCCATAGTTAACACACAGACGCAAGAGTGGTGTTGATCTTCTCATCTAAATCTCGACAAGAAAGTGAGAATAATGATTCTCATTAGCAATAACTTGGAGTTCTTATAGTTCTTATAAAAGGTGCAACGAAGAACATGCAACAGCAGCTACAGAGGTTTCCAAAGCGGGCAAGAGTCAGGGCAGAAAGCCTCAAATATTGGCCCCAGAAGAAGTCATTAGTGTTGTTGTATAACAACCACAGCAGCACCCCCCTCGCCAATATATATTATTGTCATATATTATAGTCGTTTTCTGCTATAGGACAGTAAAAATTTTCTACTCTTTCTAAATCCATGATAGGAGCTCATGAAATATTTATGCAGCCGGGCAAACAACAGGATGTGTAATTATCATCAAACACAAGAGTACACAATGGCTGCAATCAAGCCACTTCTGTCTTTCTGTCAGTCAACCCAGGGAAAGGTTAAGTTTCCCTCCTACTCCACTAATTTCTGCTGACCTTTTCCGGGGTGATGTCTCAAACCCGGCAAAGTTTCTCCACATTTCTCGACACTTATTAAATCACTCAAAATACAATCAGCGTCGGGCTGTCTAAAAATAAAAATTCTCCTGATGGTGTGTGTGCAACACTCCGCCAATCCTGCACAAACAGGGAGCCCTTAACAGATTCCTCTGCAAAGTGTCGCCTGGATGAGATGGTGACACATCCTGACACATTACTATGACACTGGCAGAGATCCAAAGCAGGAGAAGAGACTTGAAAGCACAACAAGGCCATGGAAAAACCATCTCGAGAGTTTACATGGAGTGTTTCTGTTGCTCTTAATGTGTTGATTTCCCATATGAGACAGCATGATTCAGCACTGCCTGAAAGTGTTTTGCATTTTTACCTCACTTCGGAGACAGTTTGTCGGGGAAACGAGGAATTGCTTTAGTTACAAATGTGGGCTGCAGGATTGCCATCTCTGATCAGAACTGTAAAATATACATCACTGCATATACAATGAATGCCTGTTCTGTCTGTTTGTGACACTGTATGTGAGCAGAGGTCAAACATTTGAGAGTTATATAGGAGAGCAGAGCTTTTTTGCGTAGAGCACAGACATGGTTTACAGGCCTGGTTATAGACTGAACGAAGGATGCAGTCACAGATGTTGAGTGGGCAACTTTTTACATTTATTTTTCCCACCACAGGCCAAGGAAAGATATGGAAAACATATTTCTTACTTACATTATATATTGTAACTGGAACCTGTAATGTCGTCGCCTGCAATGGGGTGTTTTAAACTTTATTAGCAAGCATGTCCTGTTTCGAAAAAATAATAGTTTTAAAAGATAATAGAAATAAAGTGCCATTTCACTGCCGTAGCTTTGATTTGACCAATGAACGTGGGTTTTTTAACGGCCTGGGATAGAGTTTACATTCTACAATTAAAAACTGAGACATGATTGGTATTCTGTAAGGTGATTCCAGTATTTCTATACTCAGTGTGTTTAAATTTGACTATTTTTAAGCCAACAAAACACTAAATAAAAGCATTTGTATTCCTGGTAGTGCAGGAAAGCCATCGAAACAGCATTTAGACTTTCATGTTGGGAAATAAAATTTACATAAAGCATAACCAAGAGCTATACTGAGAAAATTAAAAAAATATCTAAGTAATTAAAGAAAAACATGGACCTTATTTTTTAAGGTCCATGTTTGGCCATGGTCAAAACTTTCCTGGGGGTGGTTTAGAGTTTGTGTTGAGGTGACACATGGCCGCAGTATTTTTAAAACCCTGGCTACAGCTCTGGTGTGACTAAATCATTTTTGCAGTGTTAGTGACCGGTGGCACAAGTGCAATCCTGTACAGTGGGCACATCACTTAAAAAGAGGCTCAAGCAGGAGTTTAATTGGCCAACCAGATTGTATTCCACATAACTCAGAATATTAACATGAAATACCCCTTTAACTTTCTTATCTATTATCTTTAACTCTATTTTTTTTTTTTTAATTGTAAAGTTATGTGGGGGTTGGCTAATTACAGAAATAAATAACAGTAAATAATATATTTAGGGGAAAAAAATGCTATGGCATAAAGTCCAAATAAAATATTTATTTTATTTCATTTCAATGTTTGAGGCTGGAGAGGTTTAGCTCTCAATATCCAGAAGGTGAGGCCAATCCCAGCAACCCCTCTGGCACATTTTTGGACCTGCTCTTGGCTATATAACACTGCCCTGGGTAAAATAATTGTCTATTTAGTATCCACACACCACTCAGAAAACGTAATGACCCTCCAGTTGATCTGAATTATTCCTTCACAGTGCTCTTCAGCCTTAAAACCCCTACGTTTAAGGGCTTTTCAGCTGATTTTTATAACCACATCATAATGGAACCGGTCACAAAAGAAAATCAGAAAAGAATCATTCTTTTCAACCTTTCTCCCCTACTGTCTCATTTGCATTACTGTTATTTCACTTCACTGATTTCCTGTCACAGTAAGAAGAAACTAGTTTTTTTCCTGCACTGAGTCATATCAGGGCATTATGGTTTATTTTTGGAACTAATATACAGAAAGTAGCATTTTAAACTGAATTTTTCACCATCCTCTGCAGAGTTAAAAGAGCAGTTTGACACTTTGGGAAATACGCATATTCACTAATAACCAGAGACAGCTTAGCTTAGCACAAAGACTGGAATCAGGGGGGAACAGATAGCCTGGCTCTGTGCAAAAGTAACAAAATCCACCTAGCAACACCTCTTAAGCTCAGTAATTAACACGTTATATCACATCTGTTTAGTCCGTACAAAAAACAAACTTTTAACTGACATGTGGTTTTATAGGGAAGGTGCTGGTAGGCTGGTTTTGTTACTTTTAGACAGCCAGGCTAGCTGTTTCCCCCTGTTTCCAGTCTTTATGCTAAGCTAAGTAGTAGCTTCAAATTTAGTGTACAGACATGAGAGTGGTATGGATAGTCTCATAGCAAGAAAGCTAATAACGTGTTTCCCAAAATGTCAAACTATGCCTTTATTGTAAAGCTCGAGCAGTGGACATGAAGTATCTCAGTAGCTTTTACAAATACACATTTATCACAGTTTCAGTTGAAAATGAACTCTGAAGAAGAGAAATGTTTGCTTTGAGTGAACAAGAGCAAGAATGTTGTCCATGCACACTGTAAGAGCCACTGTACTGTGCTGCAACTTGCACCAATTAGATCTTCAGGGTCACACTCTCTGCTCCTTATCCAAAGCACACGCAATGGCCTCCCATCAGCTGCCAGCGCGGAGATGTCCTGTAGTGCCTCTGAATTGAAATTGATTAAAACAGCTCAGTCAGTGTTGTTGGGTTTGCAGCATTTTTTTTTTTTTTTTGCACTAAAAGGCTGTAGTCAGTACAAATATTATTAAAGTCACCTTCTCCACTTCCTCCCACTCGTGCACTTTACGCCAAGTGGCTGGACGGGGGACACGTGTCAGCCAGAACTTATGAGGTGCCACCAATTGCAGCAGCAGAGCCGTGAGGAAAGCAATAAAACTATGGCAACACATAACGCCTGACTGTAAATATATTTATATGTTTTTTTGCCTTTCTTATTTCTTTTTTCCTAATATGCATGTGAGGTGTCCAGCTCTACTGTACGCTGGTGTGCCCACACAGCTTCTCATTATTACCACAGCAGTAAGTAACAAGACAGGTTAATGCACTAGCTGTCTGATATAGTGCAGGTGTTTGGTAGTTATTGCTCGGGCAATTGGATGTCTAACGCCCATGCATACTTTGGAAGAATATGAATAAAAGAGTCAAAAGAGATTTTAGAAGCACAATAGACTCCCACTAATTTAAACATTGATCCGAGCAATTTGTGAATCATAGCAGCATCCCCTTCAACTTCTCCACCCTGCCATTAACTCTTGTCGCTACACCTTTCTTTAATAGCATCCACTTCCAACCACTTCAGCGCCTCCTGTAGCACGTCACCGCTCTTCTTTGTGCCACCGGACGCTAACAATCTCTCTTGAAGGCCGATGTTGGCAAATGGGTGTGTCAAAATCAAAGAGTGAAGAGTGAAACGGGGTCCTCCACAGAAAAAGAGGGGGAGAAATCAGCTTAGACGAGACGGCCGAAACCAGGAGAGAGAGTGAGACAGGCAGCGACAGAAGAGACTATGGGCAGTGTCTTGTGTGCTTGCATAGAAATGGAGTTAAATCGGTTGCTGCTTTTCCCATCTGCAATAATAGCTGGTGATGCTGTGATATAAAAGACAAAAAAAAGGGAAGAAAAAGAAAAAGAAAGGCGAGAATTAAAGCCCAAAGGCATTTGTTCCCATTTTTCTAAGAACTAACTTTGTGTTTTCACAGTAAACATCCTTTATTGTGATTGTATAGGCTACATGAATTGATTAATTGCTTCAGCTCACCAACAAGCATCCTCCATATGTTTCTGTTTGGATTCTTCCCATATTGTATTGCTCTAATAAATTCATTATGTCCAGTGCAGTTAAACACTTTGGATTTGTTTGTCATTTGTGATAAAGCGATTATTGTTTTTCCTCCATGAATGGGAGCTAAAATAAACCTAAATCTGGCAGGTCAATCGCTTTCAACTCTCTTCATTGTCTAACGCAGTCAGGATGATGTTACTGGACGTGAGTCTTATCTGTGAATGTGCCGCCGTCCTGAGCGCCTGAATCAGAGTTAACGCGGAAGAAGTGTCTTGCCAATAGATAAAGAGAAAGAGACAGGCAGCTAAATAATCAGCCTGCAAAGACCTGGCAGTGGAATGTAATTACTGAATGAATGGACAAAGCATCTGTCTTTTCTGCGGGCTTCTGGTGGGATCTCCGAGGATGGAGAGATGGGCAGAGCTGTGGGGAGGTGGAAACTGAGAATGAGGGTGATGCGAGGGAAAAGGTGAAGGAACGAAGCGCAGAAGAGCACTGAGGCCATGTCTCATCGTGTAGTCTCACCAGTGCACTAGTGTGCTATTATGAATTTGCTTTGGGTGATGCAGCAAAAGAAAGACGAAAAACATTTTCCAATTAACAATCTGCACTCGGGCAAAAACTTTTATGCCACAAAAATGTCTGTATTCGGATGTATGCCGTTAGAAGTTGTCTACATTACATCATTTTCTGTGTTAAATTGTTAATTACTGCCATTTACACTTCTCATATGTACTTTTTACTGCAAAAACATGTGCAAATCTTTTAACCATGTCCCTAAATTAATCAAATGATAAAACATGATTTGTATTTGAATTCTAAAAGGTAAGTCTAAACTGAATCTAAAAAAAAGCTGCGTAACTGCTTATGGTCCAGATGGAAATGAAAAGTGGAAATAGAACAGGAGGTCATATTGCGTGATTCTCCTCTAAAAACTGAAGGTTTCGTAAGTGCAGTAATGGCAGAAGGCCGAGACTGATGTGAAGTTGGTCTGTATGATCTATGATAAAAGATGAGAAAGATATTAATAAAATCAAAATAAAATAATATTAGCTCACTGGGTCATGTTGCATCATTTGCATCATGCAGTGGTAGGACGTCCAGATGAAATAAAGTTAGTGATGATAAAAAAAATTGGGATGCTTTTATCGTCACTATTGTCTTGCTTCAGATTTACAAAACGGTGACAATATCAAACTGTGCCCCGGTATCTTGTGTTGAAGCAAAGCCGAGTGCATCAGGGCTGTGTGTTTCTGAACAAGGTATGCACTCTCCAGCTGGTTATGAACTCTCCTAAGTGGTTTGTTTTGTATCAGAAAGGTGAAATAGTGTTTGGCTTTCATCTGACACTATTCAGCGCTACAGCACCGAATAGTGTTCCTGAGATACTTCCAAAATCCATACACACTGTCAGCTTGACAAACACACACTCTGACCCATAAATCTTGAGAAATAATAACAGCAGAGGTTCAAGTTTTAAGGTGAAATTTCCCTCAGTCTTTCAGCACGTTTCTGCGAGTCTCCTCAATGTGGCGTGTGGATTTTCTGAAAGAGGTACTTCCATCCTTACTATTGCTTCACACACTTGCATCCTATATTACTTTCATTCTCTTAGTCAAGAATTAATTGGAAACTGAAATTGCTTTTCAAATTGTTTCAACTTGCATTGACTGACCTAATTAGTTCAATGATTACACTCGCTGGGAAGAGATCCCTGCCTAAACGATGTGACTAATTTGAATGAATATTTCAAACCCATGTCTGCAATTAATGCCATTTACATATGTAATGTGTCTACTTGATTACTTAATTATGTTTGTATTCCCTGATGATGTCACTGACAGGTGTCTTTTAGAGTATTGTAAAATAAGAAGAGACCCATGCAAATGTCCTAGTTCATTCAACTCGTATGAATGTCGCAGCGCATACAGAAACTGCGGCTCCACCTGAATTACAGAGCTGTCGAGCTCCTGTGGCTTGCAACGACTTTACATCTACCCCTGACAGATATATTCACTGTCATCCACTGACTTGTCAGAAACTGACAGAAATGGATTCTCCTTGCAGTTAGCTCCATATGGCTCTAAAAAAAAGAAATGAAATAATGTAAACAACAGATCTTTCTTCTATTTTAGTCATCTGGTCACAACTTTGGACTGTTGTTGGGACAAAGTACCCTAAAAAGCTGAGGTGGTAGGTAGTTTATATTGGGAGTTAAATGTTTAATAAGCACGTTCTAGTCATCTAGTATTCAAACGTGAAATTATATGTGCCAGTTGATGTCATTTGCAAATGCAGTTTCTCTTGTTTCACAGGATTCTTGCAGAGAGTTAGATTAGAAGATTGATGCCACTCTCCTATCTGTCCTGGCTATATCCAGCAGCTGGTTAGCTTAGCTTAGCATAAAGTCACTGCACCTGCCGAGAAATGGTTCTGCACATAACCCTCAATAAAACCGAAAAAATGTGTTTTTACACTTACGTTTTAATTAGTGAGCTGATAGGAGGATTTTGTTACCTTTGGGCAGAACCAGGCTAGCTGTTTCCCCCTGTTTCCCGTTTTTATGCTAAGCTAAACAAACCATCTCTGCCTCCTAGAAATTACATCTATTTACAACTAATTTCCCACAGCAAGTACAATTTGAAAGATACAAATAATGCCATCTGGATTACATTTTCTATTAACATAATGAGGAAATGGCAAGTCGCAACAATGTCGATACTAAGCATATCAGTAAAATGTTCACTGACAAGATGCAAACTCCACTCTCCAGTGTCAGAGTCCTGCCCTTTGTATGCCCTCCATCCACCCCAACCATCTACCTACAAGTTATGTACGTTACAAATATGTGCAAAAAAATTACATTTTCCCCAAAAACCTATTTGGCAAGACAAATTATTAGTATATACACAAAGGATTTCTAGGTGACAGGGTTGCCACATGATGGACAAGGCTGGATTATGGAAAGCTACCCTGACAAGTGCCCTGTAGCCCCAGACTTTCAGGGTCCCCAAAGGCCTCATGTTCACTGTGTGGTAGTTACTTTGACTTATTGATTAATATAAACTTAAATGGAAAAGGTAACTCCTGCATTTTATGCTAACCTTGAGGCCCTGTAATATTTTTGCTGATAAGGTTGCTGCTTATACATGTTATCATATTCTTAAATACATTAGCATTTAATGAACTTTAACCAAACTAATTTGAGGAATGGGGG
>NTHP01000238.1:801654-819214 GCA_003416845.1 Oplegnathus fasciatus
TTTCTATCACAGAGGGCCTCTGTAGCCTGTAATCAGACAGACACTTGCCATTCTTAATCTCAATCCGGCGAGCATGCAATCCTGTTCGGGATGCATAATTGCAGGGACGTGTGCACGCACGCAAACACACAATTGGGATTATCACAGAAGGGTTGGCTTCAGTTTGTGTCCCATACGGATAAACCGAGAGCTGAGAAGACTGTAATAAAGTGTAATAAAGGAAGAAAATGACACATTTCTGCATGACTTTCTCCTAGTTAGTAAATGTTCTGCAGAACAAAGCAACTCTACAAAGGCAGACAACGTTTAAATAACTATGTGAACCTCTCCGAATGAAAAGGCCAGAGTCTGTCCATATGCTGTAGTCAGTTAAGGATTCCCTGTCAGGCTCAATCAAAGTTTGAATGTGGAGCGGAATACATTTTCGCCATCACCAACAGTCCCTCGCTACCCCTGAGTGAACCGTTTGTTGAGAGAAACATAAAAGGTTTGCTCGGTGGACATGTTTTTGCCCTCAGGGGTACACAAACTCAATAGCTAGCTAGCTAGCTAGCCATCTCTCCTTGAGTGCACCTATGCTTTCCTGGTGGCAGACACTGAAAATTGAGGTCATGATCCTCGTGAGTATGTGAGTCAGGACGCCTCTGTGTTGAAATATCTCTCTTTTTTTCTCTGTTTCAGGGTACATCTCCTTGAAATAACTATTCAGGATATTTCTACACATACACCTTCTCCCTATTACTGAGTATACAAAGCATAAAGGTTATTTCCTCAGGTGAATTTGCAGGCCTTTTTGCACAATTCACAATCTTTTATCTTATGTAATCTGATTCTTTGTCTACATCTTATATGTATAATGTCGATTTAATACTAGTACTGCATCTATCTACGATTATACATCTGTATTAATGTTTCTATCTATATACTGAATAACACTGATGAAGTGAACAATTAATACTTAATACAAACAGAATGCACCTGAGCTCACAGCAGTGAGTCTGTGTATCTGTGTAAATGAGAGATTTTGTTGTTTTTTAATAAATTTGCAAAACATTTCTAAAAATGTGTTTTTGCTTTTTCATTATGGATTAATGTCTGTGGAACTGATTGCCAAAAAAAGTATATTTAATCATTTTTCAATTAAATATATAACACAATAAAGTTTGCAAAAAGCGAAGAGGTGTGAATACTTTCCAAACTTTTCAAAATTTCCTTTATTAAATCTAATAATAGACAAGAGGTTAGTGTAAAAACACTTGACTTATCATCTTCAATCACCTTAAAAACATTGTGCTGCAATAAAGAGAACCACCTCATTCTGTAAGTTAAGGTTTGTCGTCAGGTCAGTCCCAGAAAAAGACTAATTGAAACTTAGCATTGAAATCCCGACTGTCTCCTCAACAGCAGCAGTAATATGCGGGCGCTCTGTCCAGACACAGCAAACCAACATGAAATATATTATTTTAGTTTTCTCCACCCTCTGGCAGCATTTTGTATAAAGTGATCACAGACTGTCCAGGCTGGTAAACCGTCATTTGTGTGCAGATGTGATGTGACTCTTTTTCTAGATAGAAACTTCAAAGTTTTTAAACCTCTGACTCCTGTTTCAAGCAGCCTTATGAACATGGACAGATTATGAGACAATGGGCCCCTGGGCACAGACATGGAGAAGCCCCTCCCCCACCCCTCCTACATAAGAGCAAGAAACCCAGACTGAAAGAGACGCAAAACTACAAACGATGCAGCCAGACTGAAAGAGACACAAATTACATCACGAATGGCGTGGCCACGGCATTTGCAGTCATTTTGTGTCTCTTTATGGACATTTTGTGATCATTTTCCATCTCATTGTGGTTGTTTTGTGTTTCTTTGCAGTCATTTTTTGTCACTTTACAGTCAGTGTACATCTCGTTGGCATTTTGTGTCTCTTTGCAGTCATTTTGCATATCTGTGGAGTCAGTTTGTGTCTTTTTGGAGTCAGTTTGTGTCTTTTTGTGGCCGTTTTGCGTCACTATGCAGCCGTTTTGTGTCTCTTTGTAGTCGTTTGATTGAGTTTCCAATAAGAAATTTTAACAGTCACTTCAAATAGAGGCTCAGGGGGCCCATTAGGCCAATTCAGCAATCATTCCATGCCTATGAAAAGTTTCTTTAAAAACAATATCCACAGTGTCAATAAGCTGGCAAACATGGTTGTCACTAGAGTTTCTGTACAGCACAGTATATCGTGTTTGTTGAGACTGTGGTTTCCAGTGTGTCAATGCATCCACAACTGGTCACAGGCAGGTGAGAGACAGCTGAGGCCAGCAGGACGACAGCGAGAACAGCTGATCCCTGCAGAACCAGCTTGGAGCTGACCCAGATGAGGACGCTCCACTGTAATCGGGGTCCCTGAGGTAATCTAGGCAGGACATTATCTGCTTCGCTGCTTCTCTGCAGCATCTGGAGGGCTCCGCCACCTGCTCTGGAAGGCCTCACGCCGCTCCTCTGCCTCTTTTTATTTCAGGTTTGTTTGTTTACTTTTCTCTCACGGACTCAGCGAACATCACACAGCCACTTAGACATATCAGATATGTGCCTGAGAAGTATGGATCGAGTCGTCGTCTCTGTTTGTCTGAAGCTTTGTCTCCTCACTGAAGACACTGTGTCCTAATAGTCTATCTTACCAATAAATGAAGACTCATCAGCCCTAATTGCCACGAGGAATGCTCCACTACTTATCTAGTAGCAAACAAAAATGATTTCCCCAATTAGATGTCTCCCATGCATGATGTTTCTACACTTATTATACTCATGCCCGGGTCATTTCTAAATTGCCAGTAGTACTCGCTTTTGCATCTTAATGTTAAATTAATTACGTGCGCCTTATAGGTTGCCTTTGGCAACCGACAATGTTTTTAAGTCTTTTATTCCAAGTGCAATCAGGATTTTAAACTCTACAAATTGACCTGTAAGACCTGCTCTGTGTTATTTTTATCTCTCATCATTTGTATTACTAATGTTTTTAATGCTGCTTTTAGCATTTTATAGTGCCCTTTGTTTGATGTTACTATTATTTGCTCTGCTGTGCTCTACGTTTTGTGCTTTTCAGTGAGGTAAAGACAATTTTTCACCCTGGTGGGAGAGAAAAAAAGTTTTATTCTATTCTAAATAGTTTCCACTGCTCCTCTTAATACTGAATGGCTTGTACTTTAAGGAAGAACCATGTTATTAGGAGTACTGAAGAAGATATTGCAAGCTGTTGCTATTTCCTGGAGACCTTATAAGCATTTTCATAAACTAATCTGATGCTACCAGCAACTATGATGATGTTTTCTTATCATTGGGATTGAAATAAAATGCACACACAAGTCAGAAAAGAGAGAAAAATCTTACTATTCAATCTGCTTTTGAAGGTCAAAAACTGCCAAAGTTGGATTTGCTTCTGTTTCACTCTCCTGGTTCTTTGTCTAATACTTTACATGCATGTAAGCGTGAGTTTGTATGTGCATGCATTATATTCATAATGTTTTATGGAGCAACAGTGTTGCATTCTGCCAGAAACATTTCAGCCACATTTCCATAATTCTACGTATATATACCAGAGCAGAGACTTTCCATTATTATCAGAAAAGACAGAATCCTCTTTTGTACGGTCATCTTCCTGCCTGAGCATTAAACTTTAATGATGATGCTCCACAGATGGATGTGAAAAGGACATACTGATGTGCCAAAAAGTTAAGTGTGATGAAACAATGAGACTCCCCATTTTCTAAAATTACAGTTTAATAACAGGGGGTTGAGGGGTTGGGGGGGAAAGATGCTGCTGCAGATTTATTCCTGTCTAAGAAGAAAAACAATACATATATGTATTGGGGGCAGTGATGGCGAATCTATATGTAATCTGAAGAGTAATCCTGAATGTTTTGATGCTGCTGAATGTAATTTGATGAACGGCGTGATTAGAAAATTGTACTGAATATGTTAACTCGACCTGAGACAGATGGAAGCTATCAGGTGGGCTGGATCGATATCTGCACGCTGAGCTGACAAAGTAGTAAAACAGCATAAACTCTCTCTTTGTGAGTTCAGGTTATTCTCCCTATCAGACAGAATGAGCCTCACTTCCTTCTAAAAATAGGAAAAGTAATTCCTCTGTGAATTCTTTAGCTCTTGATAAGGAAAACTGGAAGTGATTGCGGCTAATTGGCCATTTTTAAACTGCATTTATACTGCGGTGAGTTACTCCTTTCACACAAGCACACACACCAACTCTCACTCTCTGTCTCGTTTTCTAAATTCTAATCAAAGGTCAAATAAAAAGAATACTCCTTTACTGCGTTACTCAGAAATCACTGTTTTCTAACTTCTCTGAACGTCTCCATTAGCATCTTATAAAGTCAGGAAGAACAACGCACTCACGACAAAATATTAATGAAATGTAACTAAAATGAAACTTTGCTTCCATCTGAAATTCTAAAAGTACAATCAGGTCTCAGCATGTCGGTGCAGACGGCTCATTTAAGCGATGCACTATAACTCAAATGGTTCCCATAATAGACACTGGAAAGTCATTCAGCCTGACCCTATTCTTCAGATATGGGTTTAATTGCCCAGAATATGAAGTGCGAGATCCCCTCACTTATCAAATTAACAGCTCAGAAAAGGACAGTAAAGTACTTAACACTCGTTTCAGCAGAATGAGCCATGCCAAAGGTAAGCTGTTTATCTGTTAAAGGGGGGGTAGCAGGAAGAGAACGCCTCATTGAGAGAGTAAAACATGAAGTGCATGCCAGTTTTACTTTGATACTCCAGGTCATATAGATATGGGCAAGAGTGTCCAGCTGCCAAAATCCAGATGAAAGAAGCTCTGTGTTGATAAGAACGTTTGATATGCTCATTTGAACGGCCTTCAGTTGATACCGTGCGCTTAAAGAAATGAAGCTTTAAGGGCAGCAAGGAGACAACTTTTTTTGCCCTGGATTTTGCCTCTCAGGCTACATAAAGGCTGCCCTTTCGTCTTGGTGGAGGATGTTGAGGCTGAAGAAAAGTACTGCCACCTCTTCTAAATGTTTTTTAGGTAAAAAAGAAAAGAAAATCTATCATTTAATCTCTGTTTTCATATATGATGAATAGTCTTCTATTAAGGACAGTGTTCGTTGGTGTAAAGATGCAAATACAACATCATTTATCAGTAGTATCAGGTCTCAGTCAAGAAAGCTGAACGTGATTTTAAGTTGATATAGCAATTTAGTGTTATTACTTCTGAAACCAAACGCATCAGTGGGCTCAGATTAAAAACCCTGTAGAGACTGAATAAGACTTTCACTGTTAAGTCAGAGTAAACTTTAGATTAACTTTGCAGGTACCACACATAAAAGGCCATTTAAAATGAAACTTTCAACTACTTGTGTGCATTTACGGGACAAGAAGGCCAATAAACCCACTAAAGCTCCACTGCTGCTTCTTATGTAACTTCTTTCAGACTCTCTTCCAACGTCTTCGAGTGACTGAAAAAAACAGTCTGAATATGCTCAGTAGCATTAATTATCTGTAAAAAACAGTCATCCTACAGTTGGGCTCTTTTCTACACATTCTTCAGCCTTAATAGTTGACATTTTGAGTGTAAAGTATGCAGTATATGTGCACTACAGCTGAGACTAAACAGGCTGGGCGAAGGCAAAGCTTGTTAAAAATATAACAGAAGATGCATCTGTGCTTGTAACTATGTGGGTTAGTGTTCATACCATGTGCCGCTGAATCCAACATCCCATATTAACTACACAACCTGTGTATACAAGATGCAACACACAGCATATTAATTACGTTTCCATTTGTCCAACTCTGTCATGTTGAAACCTGAACTGTTGCTTCAGCTACACTCGCATTCAGACCAACAAGCGTGCACACAGACGCACATACGTTCCACAGTTAAGCACATGCTTAGTGTATATAAATTGCTCCTGCGTGATGTTTTATTCATGGTAGCAGAAGTATATCCATTCATGAGCTATCATATTTCTCCGCAAGTCTCCTGTGCAGGTCTGGCTTGGCCTAGATAACAGGGAACCTGCCTGGAGGGGAGACACAACACCGCAGGACGTAATAGAAGCTATCATAATGCTTAGCAGGAGAGATGTCCAGGAGCTCGTTCCACGGCAGAAACACCTCCCGACTACGGGCGTGAAGAAATGTCGACGTGTCGTGACGCTGCGATTCGACGTTTGAAAGGCAAGATCTGAAATGTTTGAATCAATCCAAATCTCTTTGAGTTTTTATTGAAATGTCACCGACAGGCTGCAATTTACACAGCTACAGATTTACTGCAAAAGCCTCCGTTTTGATTGAATTTAGCAAAATGTTTGTGCTCCATTCTGCAGAGATGAACAGGAGGAGAGCGTGTTGCCTTGAAGAAGTTGTTCAAAACATCATCTAGACACAAGGAGATGCTGTGGTTTGGGGCTAAAAATAAAAGGCCTTGAAAATTAAAGCCATTCTTTCAACCGTGAGACTTAAATGTGTTTAATTATTGACGATTGAATCAGAAGCTTTTCAGATTTGTAGAGCTTTTTTTTCTTCAAAGAATCAGATTGAATCAAATCTAATCGTTTGCAAAATATGAGACTTTGTAATCACTGCAGCAGAATCAAACTGTTGGATTGAATTGTTACAACTCTCCTCTCACAATGAACCTGTTTAATGACAGCTCTCTCTCTAAGGGGCCAAACACTGAATGCAAACACTATAACAGATGTCTTCCTGATTGGGCGATACTGTTTCTAAATTCTCTCACAACTTAAAAAACCATTCAAATCTCCCTGTGGCTCTTTATCTACATCTGCTTTATAACCTGCGTAGACTTAACAGGGGGCAAAGAAATCAATACATGATAAAATGTATTATCTTAATTGCTCTTATCAGTTTGCCTTATTAAAAAATGTAAGTTTACCTGTCTGCATTCAATATGTATGAATGTGCCATTTCGCCACATTAAATTGTGCTGATCCTGATCTACCATGTCAGCTTGTTTAATGACACTGGGACTTAATGGTCCACTCTCATATATTTTATAGGCCCACAATATTGCACTGACAAAACCTGTGTTCTGTTAAACTGAATACATATGGATCAAAAACGAAGCGAATTGATGACATCTGATGCACAAGCTGGACAGAAAGCCATTACTAATCCAGGAAGAGTCCAGCATAAGTCAAATAAGGTTTGTGGGTAGCAGGACTCGTCTCCTTAAAAAAAGGCAGCGATGTTACAGTAGCTTAAAATCTACTCGCGGAAAATACACACAGCAGTATTGTAGCCTACAAAAAGCCAGAAAAGAAAAAGACTTCCAGTAACTGGTTGCGAGCCACGCTCTCTTCTGAGGCTACATGACATCTATTTACTCATGTTTGCATTTCCTGCAGCACACCAATAATCTGAAGTTAAACCTGCCTCTTGAAGGATTAATTCACTCTAAGTCCTCTTTTAGTCCTGTCAGTGGCTCCATTCATTTCCTGCAAAATCAGATGTGACAAATCCAAGAGTATTTATGAATCTGGGGCCTACAAAAGCCGATTTGAGTTTGTCCAGCAGTAAGGAGGGCACTTAAGTGCAGAGCTGTACTTTGCCCATGACACCCTGTAGTGCAAACTGTGGTTATCCTAATTATTTCCCCAACTTGGTAGCACAGCCTACTGCAGTTTAAAGAGACGCCTGCTGCAGCAAAGGAAATTGTCATTTTCTGCACCTCCAAAGTCGATCTATGGAGGGAGTTTTGATAGTTTATATGTGGGAGATCATTACAGTCGTTACAGTGCATCCTTCCGAGGGACCTGAATGCAGCTACTTACATTTATTCCTCAGCTGCGACGGCGTGAAGATTGTTGAACTCAAAACAAAGAAAACACTGTGATCAAACGACCTGCGTGTCATTTCCAATCCTCCTTCTTGAATTGTTGATCGCCTCACTTGGTTTTTTTTTTTCTTAAATGAAGCATTACGGGCAGATCGATCAGATCAGGTAACCTTCAGATAACATTGATAAAGAATGCCTTCTCTAATGAGCAATTTGGCCAGCCTTGCGAAATAACACGTCAGCCACAGGTGCATATTTCTGTCACCTTATTCTTTATTGTAAATACAGAAACGTGTCACTCATCCACTCTTATTATATACCTGCAAAAGGGAAAATGTCTGTTCATCCTCGTTGATACAGAAAACAAAAAACGCATTGAACTCCCCCAAGAATCAAAACTCCCCTCGTCCACCCAGCATCATCTAGTCAAAAAATGATAACATCCAAAAATACTTGACACTGCCACCAGCAAAAGTATAATGAAATCGAAAAAAGAGAGAAACACAAAAACAACAAACCTGTGAGCTCAGCTGCAAGAAAAGTAGCACGTTAAAACGTCATCGGGCTTTAAAAATGACTCCTTTTTTATAAAGAAAAGAGGAAACAAAGTAAAAGCAAAGGGTTTGATCGGTGAGATCCACCGAGACATCAAAATCACAAAACTCGAAGGCAACAAACAACACTGCAAAATGCAAACCAAAGCATAGCAACAGCAAAAGTCGACAGAAACAAAAAAATAAAAATGTTTCAAAACCACCAATAAATGTTTGAAAAATCTCAATACTGACAAAAGCTGCTTGGTTTCGACCCTCGAAACAAAACTGCAAGCAAGTAAAGGCTTTCTCAAGACCGATATCGCACCCGTTCACCCTGCTGGCACTCTCGATCAGAATAACTGCATGCTAAAAACTTGAAGCCTGGATGTGAAAAACGCTCAAAACCACCATGTCAATGCTCAAATTCAAACACCAGCAAAAGGGGGAAAAATAAAAAAGGGGGCAATTAAAAAGACAAAAAATGCTTACAAAAAAGCCATTGGAAATGTACTCACCGAGCGGGAGTAAAATGTTGCAATAAAAATGTGATATGGCTCAAAATACAGTATGGCGGTGCAAGCCGAAATGCTGTGCCTTTTCTCTAGATCTCTGCCTCCAGTTCTGTCATGTGACTGATTCAGCCCCGACTTCCAGCAATGAGAGACCAGTGTTGAACAGCTGATGCTGAATGCTCTCCTAACGGCTTGGCTCGCTCCAAAAGTAAAAAGAGGTAGTCCTTATCATCCCACAGTTATGACTGAGCTGGTTGTGTGTTTTCCCCTCGATTTTTTTTTTTTTTTTTTTTTTTCTGTTTTAAAGATGCAGAGCTCAGTCGGTGTCAGCGCCGCGGCGGCATCCAGACACGCTTTCATTTCATTCAGCAGGACCACGAGCTGTTCTACGCCGCATGTTTCTGCTCTCTTGTGAGACATGAAGGCAGAGGCGTGTGGGCTATTATTACGGTGGGGGTGGTCAACGCATGTACGTGGGGCACATTTAAGAAAAAGCAGAACTGCATCGTGCTCGTGCAGCACATTCAGGACAAACAAACAGCAGGATCGTAGACAGAAGATCAGCCCGGCTCTGTCCACGGTGCTGAAACAGGATGTAATACATGAAGGACAAGCAAACCAAAGTATCATATTAAGAAGATCAGCCCAGCTCTGTCCATGGTGCTGAACGGCGGATATGATAAACAGGCAACAGTATCATCCTCAGCCAAGCCCTGTCCATGGTGCTGAAACAGAATATAATACACTGAGGACAAGCAAACCGAAGTATTATACTCATAATATCACCCATCCCTGTCCGTGGTGCTGAAACTTAGGGGCTGTAGTACCAACTATCCATAGCTGTGTTCCAATTATATACTACTTACTAATTCTGAGCAGGTTTTGAGATTGCAGTACTTTAAAACAAGAATCCATACTAAAAATGTTTGATTTTTCTTCTCTTGCTTTGATGCATTGCTTAAAGAAAATGGAGGAGATGCTCAGGGCTGCCAAAAAAAAAGTAAACAAATTGCCGGTGATGGGGAAACAACCCAGAAAACAATGAGACAACTTTGGAAAATATTTTGCTCTCTGAAGTTTAATTGGCAGCCACATTCTGGCAGTCGCAGTTTGATTGACATCTATTGTCAACACATATTGTATCATTTCCTGTTAGTATAAAACGGTTGCAAGTGCATTGATACTAAGACAGTTTGTATAGTACATACTGTATATAATTATCATGTAGTGTGGAATAGAGACACACAGCTATAATTGTAATGTTACGCAATATGAAATGTAGCACATCTAGGACAAAGAAAACAGCAGTATCATACTCTTAACATCGGCCAGCCCTGTCCATGGTGCTGAAGAGAAACCATGGTTTCACCACTATCTATGGCTCTGAATCTGAGGGAGTGAAGAAATATTTAGAACAGAAATAAATAAAGAAAACAGTCTCAGCAACCCTCAATTTCGTCCATCGTGCTGAAACGTAGGGAGTGTGGCACTATTTGGAGCAAACAAACAACAGGATTATAGTCTGCACTTATTCACTATACAGAGGATTCTATGTAGAGGAATATATAATGTGTCAAATGGATACAAAAAGGTTCAGACACTACTAGGGTAATTTCTTTCATTTAAATGAACATTTTATTCTGTCTGCACGACACATGACGCTAGTTGTTTCTTAGTTAGTGACCACAGATTGTACACTGCTTTTTACATTGCATTACGGATAGTTTGAGTCCGCTATATTGGGTATAATAATTCTCACTACTACAAAATGGTAAACATACTATGAAGTGGAATTTAATACTGAATAGTGAAAGATTTCAGACACAGACATATTCTTAACACCACCCATCTCTGTCCATGGTGCTGAAGGAAGTGAGCACAGATAAACTCACAACAGAAGGCTGTGTCTGGAAGTGGTTGTTTATTCACTATTCACCACATGTGGAATTTTATGTAGAGGACTTTATAGCATGTCAAATGGCAAAAAAAAGGGGGGGGCTGGACGTTGCTCGTGTCATGTGGCAGCTCTGTCCATGGTGCTGAAACTGGGTAGCATTTTGGATTTCACCCTATGCTCAATGTGCCTAAACTCTGCAGGCATCATAAATAGAGAGACCCTGCATTCATTCATTCATGTATGGCCCAGAACCCAAAGAGGTGACTCTTGCGGTAGGTTTTAATGGCATTTTGGATTTATAGCACCTACATGACTTCCTGCAAAAACCTGCTCTCTTTCTCTCTCTCTCATTTGTTAAATAAATACACCTGAGAAATGTAGGTTATTGCTGATTGCGCCAGACAGGAAAGTAATAATGTGTTATTGATGCATTAGCGTCTGACTGCAGTTGTCAGACAAAATTCAGTACAAGTTCATGTAACACGGAGCGCTAGAGACAACTGTCACCATTCATTCATCATAACCGTGGTTGGTGCACTGTTTCCACCTTAAGCACTGTCTAATTTAATTTACTTTTCAGATCACATCCAAGCCTCTGGGAGGCACAATGTAAAATGCTTTACAGTCTCTAAAGAATATATTGGGCATCCAAGAACAGTGATCAAACTTTCCTGGAAGCAAAATCTAGCACCTTATCAGTGAGCGTGTTTACCTCTCCTTTCATTTAGCCATCAGAGCCTGTTAAGTCACTTTGGCAACATACTGTACTGCACGGTTTTTTCTATCTCATTTAGTGTTATATGTCAACAGTGTCATAGCACATTGGTCGTTGTGGCTATAAACTAAGCTTGACGGTCAGCGTGTTGCCGTGCAGGACATGTCAGACTGTAATTATCGACGCCTTGGGGTGTTCATGACCTAACTCACTGTCAATGAGGTGATTCAAAAAGCTGCAGAGGTCTAACTTAAGACTTGGATAGTAAATGGATAGAGATAGGCGCCAACACGTGGGCCGAGCAGAGGTGACAAAGAAAATTATGCAATTAAACTGCAGCCAGCATAATTCCTCATAATCCAATACCACACTCTATAATAAACTATGACTGATGCATGACATTGTTATTGAGAAACAGCCATTTGGCTTAAAATCAACCTTTCTCTCAGTTAAATGCTGCATAACCTTTAATGGATGCTGTGGAAGATGTACAGGTAAATAAAGAATTTATGTCTCACCCGACATGATTTATACATATGTGACCATAAACACGGGAGATGCTGTCATGTTTATTGCGATACACACTCAGGTTTCACGTCCGTGCTGTTTATCAGCCATGCCGGTGCATCAGAAAGAGACTTGCAAGGTTAAAGGAATGCCCTATATGAATATCTGAAATAAGAAATATCAATCATATCAACCTTTTGACATGGCGGGGCTCTTTGTATACCATCAGCAGCTCCCGCACGTCCAAAGACACAACGAAAACACACATTTTCCAGTTCTGTACTAACCTGAATCTCGGTGTATTTTTCATTTGTAGTTTTACAAATTAAATAAGGTATGAAGCTAAACAGAATCATAATTCAGAGCTCTAGTATGAATCCCCATTAGTATAGCACCATGCAAGGACCACTCATTGCCTTTGGCCATAAAGAGCCAATCAGAGGCAGAGCTCAAAACATGGGCTTTTGAGCCTTTCCACACATTCAAAGTATTTCCTCTCGAGGTGAATTAATCAATATTTGTTAGTACATTATTTATTGGCTGGGATCAAGTGCAACATGCAGCAACATAGAAAAGAAAGAAATTAACTGCGATTCAGTTATCAGGTGCCTCTTGTGATGATAAGGTGTATGGAGGACCAATGCCCATGACTCTCAGTAAAAAGTGACAAAATTCCCTTTGTCAGGGGATATAATCATTTCAAGAAGCATATATGACATAATATCCCTTTTTTCTGCTTTTTGCGTGATATTTTGTGCTAAATTAGATGAACTTTGTATATTCATAGGATACTCATACCCCACACAGCTGAGGCCCACTTCAGTGTGTGGCAGTAGTGTACAGGATCCTGTGGCAATACAAAAAACTATGGACTGAATTAATTTCCTTTATTAAAGCAATGAGAGGATTTGTATTCTTTAATTACCATTTTGTCAAGGAGTCTGCTGAAATCGTGCGGGATATTTTAATCAAAAATAAATGGAGTGTGCACACATAACTGTAAGGGGATTTAATGCTCATTACAATAAATGGGTTACATTTACAAATCTAGAGCTTGAGGTGGAAGGATTATATCAAATAACTCAAAATGAAAATATACTTGAAAGCCTTTTTGCATTGCCTGTGTTTGCTAATCTCAGCATTGGAATACGGGTTTAGTAAAATCATTGCAGGGGAGGCTTTTTTTCACCGTTATGCATATTTTAAAGGTTGGAAATGTGCTTGTGTGGGCTGGGTCACTTAGAAAAATGTCAACCAATGCATTTTAGGTATCAGACTCAGTTGAATGGATCTCCCATGTGTTTATGTGGCACCTTCATTTTCATTCTTCCCTTTGTCCCTGTCAATGGCTGCTCTCTGTCCGAGCTGACTGACCCACAGCAGCCTGTTGGGACATAAGGCAGGCTTACTGACATGAATAGCAGTCACCCGGCAGAGAATCCTCGTGTTTGACTCTTAGAGGTCTTGCAGATATGTATTCTAAAAACCATCCGTCTCTGGTACCATCTAAGACTAACAGCTTAGGCTTAGACGTACTGTTGAAGGTTTACTTCCGCTAATTAGGAGACAAATGGTTAGTTCTTTCATTTGTCTTAAAGCTATAATCCTTCCTATAAATCAAACCATGTTTTTGATAGTATTTATGGTCTCCATTTTTTCTGCAATAGCCATTCGATGTGTTCATCTCTATATAGCAGTTTTATTGTTACTGGCGGAGCCCGCCACTCCCAGGTGGGATTCGAATTGCCTTCACGTACATAGGAAACAATGCATGCAATCCAGCGTTTTACTGTTTTTAACTTATCTCGTTGATATCAGCCTCACTAGTTACTGTTCACTCTCTTTACACTGNGAAACACGGGGTGGCTTTTATTGTGAAGCAGTCACAGAAAGTGCAGTGTATTTGTAGCCGAGGTTAGCGCTGCAGCGATCAATCATCAAAAATGTATCTACAAAACAAGACATGGACATTTTCAGCATCGTTTGGCAATGGATCGGTTTTAAATGGTGCAGGGTGTAGCTGTCAGATGAAGAGCTGCAGGCCAAAACGACTTGCTGGGTGCACAACGTGAAATCAAATCGTGGTTGTTCATGGCATGATGGGAAAAGGGCGTTTTTTACTGACTTCTTTATTAAAGCAATGAGAGTTTGTTTGGCTGTAGTGCAAACATATTCACAAGTTGCTCTTCTGTTGTATTTCTGAAAAAGTAGTTGTAAGTCACCAGATCAATCTGGACTGAAATCTTGAGAAGTATAACTTTAAAGCTACAATGTGCAGTATTAAAATATCATCAGTAAATTACATTCATTTGAAGAAAACAAGACAAACAGCAAGAAGACTGGAAGCTTCCACCATACTGTGAGGTGCATTTTACACTATCAACCATCAGGTTAAAATGCAATACAGCACAGAAACAGGAAGAGGCCACTAATGAACTAGTTAACTTTCTCCCTTTCAGAGCGAACACACAGTGGGATTGTGCTCTCACTAAGCAATATAATATTTAATGGGATTTTCATTAGTATGCGGATACTACAAAGGACTTTGTCTACTCTATCAGAGAGAGAAGCAAAGTGAAATTTGAGAGCTGCATTATTCTTTATGGGACAGCATGTTCCACTATCTTTGTTCCTCTGTCTAACCTTCAGCTGTGGCTTATGAGATCTAGTGCTTATAGTCTCGTGAAAAAAGCATCTCATTATAATAAGAGGATGTTCTTATTGTAACAAGAGACTGTGGTTTATTTATTTATTTTGTGCTGCAGCTCTACAGTATTTTTCTTTACATTTATAGCTTTAATTATACATTGAAATGGGATCTACATAGTGATGAAGCAGATGTTAGAACCAGTACATGGTTTAAATGAGATAAAATGTCTTTTTGACTTTCATTTGTACGTCAGGAAACAGTGTCATCAAAGTCACAAACTGAGATAGATGTATCAGCATCTGGAGAAACATAAGCTCTTAACTCGTGATCCATAATCTTTTCCTCAAGTCAGGTAAATAGAGTAAAGCCTTTTATGTGGAACTTGGCAGTGGTAATATTATATCATGCTGATTATTAAAAAATCTCAGGGGATTTATTTCCAGTTCAAGATTTATATTAAACTATGCAAGTGCAAGATCATTTTTATGTTAACATTGAGCCTGACATTCAAAAGGGCACACTTGTGTCTGTTTTCAGCTTAATATGTTTAATATACCAACTGTGTCTAAATGACTTTGCCCAAAGTGCTCTTATTTAAGGATACTTTGGCCTGATCTGTGAAAGGCAATTCTGATTTTAATATTAGACATATTTGTAATGACTAAAGCGTATTGTCAAAACACGTGTCATCTCCAAACTGCAGTGTTTTCAAGTGTTTTCTATTTCTTATGTGCTTTAGGTTTTCTCTTTAAAGGGGTAATCTACTGATTTTAAACATCAAGGTCTGTTTACAGGTCTTGGGGAGAACTACTGCCCATGTTAAAAAAAGTTGTATGAAGCCTTTTGTGGCTCCAGAGGGACCTGCGCGAAATCTGATAAATTGCCTCAAGTGATGTCACTTGACTCACCGTCAGTGGGAAGGCTACAAGTTTGAACACTGCAGCCCGCTCCTCATCTCTGCTTGAAGCTAGCAGCGCGAGGCTACCTTAGCCGCTACTAGCATAACACACCTGAATCTCTGGCCAAACTGTCAGGGGTCGAGCTGCATTGTGGTTAATGTAGGCGCCAGGTTTGTGTGGAATAAAACAGACTATACCTCTGGTTCTGTTGCCTCAATTTTGCAACTTTTTTTTTTTTTAAACTGTCCATCATGAGTCCGAGTATGTTTTAGGAGTGCAACGCTAAATTGTTGGTGTACTCTTAAAGAGCAGGACGAATTGTTGGAACAATTTTTCCATTGTTCTTCCAGATCGTTTGCACTGAAAGCGTTTGAAATGATTTATGTAAAATGTAAGTTTAGTTGGAAAGCTTGACGTCTCTCAAATCCATCTCTCTAATCTATACAACGCAGTGGCAAGTGCAAAATTATTATTACCTGTTAGACAGCATTATGAGAATAAGACCCAGACTTAAAAATGTAAAAAAAAAATCCTTTAATAGTCTCCATTTATTTATCTTTACATTTGAGGAATTGTCACTGCTTCACTGCTGGAGTTAAATGATGGTTGTCAGCATGCTAGAGAGGCCACAGACATCCCAAACACAGATTAATATTCCTTTTGAGAGGCCCAGATTTTTTCTTACCTATGCCCCTGTGGACTGCATTTGGTTGTTTGTCTGTTTGCTTGCTTGCTATACATGTACTGGAGTTGAATAGTCAAAGTCGTTCTCATCAAAATAACAGTCAACAGTTGTTGTAATTCTCATGCAAACCAAGGCGCTCTCCTCTGTGTTGTCTGGCTCTGAAATAAGACCCAATTACAGGCGTTCTGTATTCACACACACTGTGTTTTCCTTCCCCCCCAAGTAATACTCATTCTGATGTCTTGTCAAGAGAGGTAAACAAAAGTATGAATTGACAGGTCAAAGGTTCAGACACACACAGACGGTCAAATAGCCGGCCAGACAGACCTGTAGACACACACACGAAACTTGAGTTTACCAATTTACTGACAGAGCGCTGCAGTCCCATCTTGCGAAGCATTTACGCTTCCAATTAAGTTTAGAGAAAGAGGAGTCTTGAGGAAAATGTTGGCCTCTGCATTGAATTAATTGTGCTCAGATGGTGACAAGGAGCTGGAAAAAAATAGCTCACATCGTTACATCCTGATGAACAAAATAATTGGCTTTGAAACGGACGTAAACAGTGCAATAGCCCTATTCCAACTGAAACACAAAAAAAAGAGGAAGCAAAGGGAAGAAGAAGAAAGGTCCCTCTGAACAGATGCGCACACATCTGATGTACTTACCTTGTTAACAGCAGTCAGATTAATTGTCACATCACACCGGGACATTTCCATTTCGGTGTGACTGCCACAGGCCCCCACAGAGACTGAGGCAGGATGACCTTTTCACCACAAAGTAACAGGACTCTCCTGGCCACTACACGACCAGGAGCATTGTGGGACTGAGACAGGCTGATTGTGCTGTGTGCTACACGTGCCCTTTTGATAATTAATTAACATAAGTACATGACAGTTAATTTGTTTGCATGCAGCATCACTGTTCTTCTGTGCAACGTGCCCTTTCTCCATGGTGTTATTGCATTGCACATTAGAGCGTATGTGTGGCTGAAGATACAGGTGGGGACGGGATTGCTTTGGATTTCAATAATGGACATCTCATTGGACTTTTTTTTCGCAGATGCTAAACCATTTAAGTACTTTGTTTGACCACGGGAGCATGAAATTGGTCCAACTGTGACTGTCGGGATTAAATTGTGTGTGGCTAAAACTATATCAGTTAACTGGCTTTTAATGTGTTACTTAAAAATGTCTTTACTTGTGGGCATATGTCAGTTTGTGCATGGTTGTTGCTCAAAGTTCCCCAGAATACTGTAGTCTTTTTCAAGTCTTAAAGGCCCTGAAAACCTATTTTCCTGATTAGCTTCTTACTATGAGCCATGGGGTCCAACA
>NTHP01000238.1:834923-874964 GCA_003416845.1 Oplegnathus fasciatus
GGGGCTCGCAAAGAAACATCTGACTCCGAGTCACAGCCTCAAACTGGAAATATTTAGCTCACTTCCTTAAAGTCTATTTTCATAATTTCAGACAAGTTCACGTTTTTCATTGATCATAATCGCTGGCCCATAAATAGCGCAACCACTGGTGATTAATGTCCCTGAGTTATTACGAAGCTCATCATGAAAAGGCTGCACGTATCTCACAAGATTTCAGCGTAATGCTGAGCAGTCAAATCCTTTTGTTTCTGATCTCTAAAGGCTTGTGTCACCTAATGTGAAATACTTGATGCGGAGAATCATTAAAAAAAAACAAAAAAACACAGAGACAAATGTAGAATTTAATGCAAATTCTCCACAAGACAAAGGCCGATACATATTGAATGTGAAAAGACACCGGAGGCAATTAAAGAAGAAGAGGTTTTGATTTCCAATTTTTGTCTTGATTATCCATTTTTGAGTATGGTTTGTTAAATAATGTGGTCAAATTATAACATGTAACATAAGAGGCAACAAAAGCACTGTGCCACAGGTATAAAAACGCTTAATCCTTCAGAAATAATCAGATAAATCCTCACATACAATAACTCCTCTTCTTGTAGCATGCCTGAATAATCCTTCAGTGTGACAGCAGGAAGACGGCAGCAGTGGCCATTGATCGTAGCGGTGATTGTAAGGAGGCTCTGGATTGAGTCAAACAATCATCCGCAATTACATTGATTGGATGAATCTCCAATAGAGCGCCACGGCTAAACAAAGAGGAAGCAGTTGGAGGCCGGGGAGGACAGTGCGAGGTGATGAATGAGTCACTGTGTATTCTGCACCTGTAATTTTGTTTGACAAGCTGATGAGACTGCACCGCGTGCCACACTGCATGCTAATATGCCTCGTGCGCACTGTAGTCCTGACCGCCTATTAGAAGACAGTTACCACACAATGCTCTGAGAGTTGGAAAGAAGGAACATTGCGTGAGAAGTGAAGGGGCTTTGATGAAGACAGGAACTGGCCTCGCCTTGTTGGGGTTTAATTAGACGTCAAGAAGTTTGAGCAACCCCCACATTATCAGTCTCCCTATGCGCAAGAGAAGAAAACCTCTCTGACAGCATACATCTGGAGGAAAATGACCTAAATAATTCCATGCCTGTGTCCTATCTTCCCTACACCTGTTCATCACTCACATCTGTGCGAGCGCGCTCTCCGTCCAGAAACCACATCCTATCACGCTCCTCCAAGACTGACGAGACTGTCTTCCCCTTATTTTGTTTCATTCTTTTCCCATACGTCTAAATCCTTCCATCTGGACCCGAGATGTGCGCGATGATTCATGCCAGTTGTGAGGACAGGCGGCCAGCATCTTAACAGTGTGCGAGCTGGTTTGTGTTCAAAAGTGGATAAACTGGTGCACCATTTTACTAAGCTTTAACATCTTGCAAGCCCTCTAGAAGTTCTCATGTGTATAATGTGATTTAAAAAATGGCTGAATAGTGATATTGTTTCTCTATTTTGTTTGTTTTGGGTTTTTTCTTATAACCAATAGAGGAAAATGTAAAGGCATGGTAATAATGTAAATGTGTCATTTTTTGGCATGCTTACTTATATCTCTGTGTTATCACATGGCACAGAAGAGTGGAGGCTGGGTTCTAATCATTGTTCCATTTCATTTCCAGCTCTAATGCTAACAAAGAAGAGCAACATGTAGTAGAAAACATTTAGGTAACATTGGCATGCTTCTCAGTTTTAGCTGTTGCTGACCGCCCTTTGTCACCGGTGGAAATGACAAACATGGCCGTCCAGCAGTTAGCAGCTGGATTACCAGAGGTCTGTGGCTATTCAGGTCTGTGGCTATTCAACATAGTGGACCAGAAAATGTAAAGGTCATAAAGAATCCGTTTTCTAAGCAAGTAGCTTGGGAAGAATATGGTGGGCAGGCTGCAGCTGTTGTTTCAGTGTTGTTCATCTCATTTTCAGGTTGTAGTTTCAGGTTTTTGAACATTAATAAGGCTACCACTCAGAACTGTTGAGTTTATTTATAACTTTAGTCAATGCAACTGTGGATTTGAAATTGAATATGCAGATTCAATACTGGATTCGGATTTGATAAAGTGCTATCGAGCCAAAACCCTAGTTGAGGAAAATGATCAGATAAGGAATCATACAGTATCTTCTTGTTATCTTATTTATTGTATGAATGTTTGCCATTTTGTATCTTATCAATCACTAATAATTGAACCCAGTTCAAAACTTCAGTACTATTTCTAATGAAATGTTATGAGATGGATCATATGAGTTCAGGACTTGTTCAACATCCGAACATGTTGTGTGAGGTCAGATGATCAATCAGTGTTAAAACTGTGCCGAGGCCAGAAACAAAACTTTGGGGTCGTTTTCTCACCCGTTTAAAAGCCCATTATCTTTGTGTCTCTGTTCTGCCATGCGCCCACTCTGCTCTCTGTTTTGCCTTTTCTGACGCATCAGATTGAACATCCGAGTTAGCGGCAGAGATGTGTGGAGCATACATGGTGGCCGGTACTTTGAATTACAAAGAGAAATGCTGTTTTCATTTGGTGTGGGAGCAACAGTTTTCTTGGATTGAAAATGATATTTAAAAAAAAAAAAACAACCCATGCTGTAACATTTGTGCACTTTGCTTCCAATTTCCAAGCAAAGCAGATGGAGCTGGCTCATTTTTAAAGCATCTACAATTACCGCAAGTGTACAATCGATGCCCACAACAACTGCCGGCAGCATCAAGTCTGTTTGGCAAAGCCAGTAGCTAACGCCTCATGAAGTCCTATTAATGCACTGGCAAAAAGAATGAAGGAAAAGATGAACCAACCTCCTGTATTTACACTGTTTGTTTCTGCACAATGCCAATACTTATATTAACACAAAAGTTTCTTTTTGTTAGGACTAAAAGGTTATTTTTAACTGAAGTTTGGAACTTTACGGTCTAATCCACCCTTAATTAATTTTTCTCCCTCGGAGCAGTAAAAACAAGGAAATTGGAAAAAACCTCAACATTTCATCTTGTTATACGCACTGTATGTGAGTTACAATTAAAGGTGGTCAGGATTACAGGATGGACTTTGCAGCACATACTGTACTGTAAATGCATCAACATTTGCACGGCAGAATTGCACTTGAGCAATATGTTCTCTGCAAGATGATGAAAATTAAACCATCTAAGGCAAAATTGCTCCTCAAGCTCTGCAGTAAATGGCCTAAAGTAACCCCTGGATTTATAGGTGGGTCTAAATGACTCTGTTTTTCTCATTTGCAATAGTTTTGTGACAAAAACATTTCAGCATTTCATGTTTCAGGTATTCCTCAAATATAATGTTTTTGATTTCCCCCCCATTACATTTTTTTATTTACCTTTTTTACTTTTAAAGAAACTTTTTTTCTATTAAAACCCCAATTTCTTTAAGTGGGTCCAAAACTACTGATATCCTATATTTCCTGTGGGGGTTCAAAGGGATCTTTCCTCCTTATCAGTTTCTTTTGTCAGGTATATATTATAGTTTCACCTCAGCTGTCGTTAGTATCAGTTTACAGAGCAAGACAATTTTACATTTGATAGCATCTTGTACCCCAGAAGAAATTCACATAACTACATTGGTAGCTGTTTTACACAACATTTATATTTTGATTACATAATGTGTAGAGTAGTCGATAGTATCTGCTATTGTAATCACATTACCCTATAGCTAGTTAACATTAGATTGCCAGCTAACATTACTGTAACAAAGCAGAAGCATAGTGGCTGAGACTCAATTGTTGATTTCAATGACAACTAAACATTACAAACTTTGAATAAGGCAGGTGTGGAATTAAAATCATCATTTGGAGAAAAATTATGAAGGTAGCATAATTGTATTATTAACAAAACACAGTGATTTCAATACAGGTCATTTTTGATCCATTTACTCTATGGAAGAGAGAATGATCTAATGACATATGCCTCTAAGGGTTAATAATGTCTACACTAAAATACAAAATAATAGCAGCAGAGCAGTGAGTATGCTTGTTGTTTAAGGTTCCTCTGTCCATGAGGAGAATTATGAGCTAAACTGTGTGTCTGACAGAATATTGTTATGCTCACTGATGCAGGGCTTGAGATAAAATTAGGAATTTAACAGTCACAGAGCCACTGGAATCTTGTCGAAAACAACTGCAGACACATAAAAATCATGAATGATGATGCCGAACTCAAAAATAGTTTCTCTGTTCTTTATTTAGGGGGTTTTCTTTGTCCCAAGACATTGTGTGACACATTAGAAAAGCTTGACGTGTCCTTCATCAAATATAGAGACTCACTTATTGTCAAATCTTACAGTTACAGTCAACCCAAAATATCTAACATCAACCATCAAGCCTGTTGGAAATGTACTTATAGAAGAAGAAAAGCCCATTGGTTGTGCTAGAATAAAGCCCCAAACAAGCAAATCTAACATGGAGAGGATGAGATGGCTAATTAAATTTAAGTAGTGATACACATAAAAGAGTTCAACAGCCTTTGATTAAACTGACATGTTTCATCATGTAACTTATGTTGTATTAAATATCACAGGAAGAAGCCACCCTGGGAACAATTAGCCTGCAGCACCACATCAACCGTTGCAATTGCCTTCCTGCATCAAACTTATACTTCTTTTGATGAGTAGTATTATAAGTGAACACTTTGCTCATTTCCTTGTGTGTTAGTAACAATTTTCAGAGAAGACTGTGGAAATGTCCACCTTGCACTCGCTTAACCTCAGTAACCCAAAGTGAAAATGTCACTTGAAGCCAATTATAACCAAAATTTTAAAGGATATCGCCAATTAACCAACAGGCTCTGTCACCCCCAACCCTACAATTTTTCCTGATGTATGTTCTTGACCCATATCCTTTTGGAATAAATTGTTTCTGTCTCTGCTAATGAATGTGACCTGGACCTGACTCCTGAACTGTGACGGCTCTGAACAGACTGTTTCTCGTCGAGGAGTACTCACTGCTCCAGTTTGAATCAAATATTAGCATGCTGGTTCTTATAAGTACCTTCCAGGCACTTTGATCAAAGCACCAAAACAAATGCATTTGTTGTATTACATATATTGGTGACAATTATTCCAATGCAGGAGAGACTTATGGGTTCCCTGGACTGAGCTGTGCAAGTCACTGCCTATGAGGACAGTTAAATGTAAATATAAATGCAAATTCATGTACAGCAAATAAATTAAATTAATCACAAAGTCCACTGGCAAACAGAAATTTCAGTTTCTTTGCTCCCATTTAAGGACCATCCTGGAGTAATTAAGTGTTTTCCTCATCTCATTCTGTTTGTCTCTTTAGATAAACTCCAATGCAGCATCTATATTGTGTTAATCAATCTTTTGGTTGCTTTGTAGGTCCGAAACAGTAAAGAAAATCCATCTAAACCATTCTCGTGAGTCTTCGGCTTGGACCTGCTTGGGTATTCCATCATTGTAAAAAACGTCTGCATTGGTATTGTGCTGGCTGTTTGTGTTTGCAGTGGAGAGCACAAAAGAGAAAGAGAAAAGGAATGGTAATCAGAAGTTCAGGTAAACTTTGCTTTTACTTGGGCACTCTTGCAGATGGAAACGGCAGATGAGTTCATTGTCCTTAAAGTATATGAGAATAATCAGTCATGACTCAATTTCCTAGAAAATATCTGTCAAAAGAGCAGGAACATTACTGAACAAAAAAAACAGATTAAGCACACAAAAAATGTCTTTTAGTCTTATTATGGGAGCTTTTCAATGTCCAAGGTTAACTGTCATGTAATAGTTTCTGAGAAGGAAATAGATGAGTATTGGGGTACTAGAACTGCCCTCTGTTCAAATTTGAACATGAAACTATGAACATTAAAGCTCTGATTTTTGTCAAAGGGTATTTATCTTGCAACAAGGTAGACTTTGTCTTGAACAATTATGATTATGTACAGTTGGTGTACAATAATTTTTTGTACTATTTGTATTATATTGTTATTATTTATTGTATTCTCTAGTCTAAAGTCTAAAACTTGTGTTCAGATTGAATATGGTATTCGACGTGGTATTAAACGTGGTATGGCTGCATACAAAGTCAATGGATAGATGCATGAATAGATGCAAATTTGCTCTAGGCGGCACAAATTGGGGCAAAGACATGTCATTGCAAGAACATGTGCATAACACAAGGTCAAAGCCTTGTGACAGCTGTAAATGTTGAATAATGACAAAATATGTGGCATTCCATTGATGTTCAATTTAACTAGCCTGTGCAATATGGAAACCTGACTATGGAAATACTAGGAGTCTACAGCCATGCTAACGACTCTGTGAAGCTGAATTTGAGCTAAATTCTCACACAATGACAATGCTAGCATCTTGATGTTTAGCAGGCATAATTTTTACCATGATCACTATGTTAGTTTAGCATGTTAGCATGCTAACATTTGCTAATTAGCATTAAACACAAAGTACAGCTGAGGCAGATGGGAGTGTAATTACTTTTGCAGATACTTGGTCACCAAAATTCATGGCAATTATTCCAATAATTGTCTGGACATTTTTTTCATGGTGGAGCTGCAGGAAAAGTCGGGGCATCATTAAAGTCAGTAGAACATATCGTCTGAACACCCTCCTACAGTTAATCTGCTGGCATGGCTACAAACCTCATATTTCAGCTTTTCAGGAGGAATGGTGAAAGAAACCCTCTAAGAATCAAACCTGATTGTGAGCGGGTCTTTGGCTCTCAATAAAAATCAACTTGAAGAGACTGACTATTAACTACTAGATGAGTAATTCATCAAAGTAAACCTTTTATTGTTGCCTTTGTGTTAGTCATTGTCTTGCTGTAATGCAGAAGCAGCAGAGAGCAATGCATTTAAGGATGACATCTGAGATCTGACAGTCTCTCAACAGAAACAAGGCTTACCGCCTGCCACATTTCCTGGAAAACCTGTTCACCTGTTGTTTAGATCTCCCTCTGACAGACAACCACAAGAAAGGACTGATAGAAAAATAACCTTTTTATGGAGGAGAATGTACTTTTGTTTTTTCTGAGAGTGAAAGTCAATTCTGTTGAATACCTATGCAGAAAATAGAATCGTGACCAAGAAAGCCAAAACTTCCTGCCACGGCACTTTAAATGGATAATTTACCACTAATGAGTGCAATTTTGCAGGCTAATCTTCCTGTAAAGTTTAGTGAGAAAATCAGCAGAGCAGTCATCAGTGTCTACAGACCTATTATTACTGTAATGTTGGGTACATCTCTAGTTATATCTTGTATTGAACCAATGACTAAAACATTGTACATTAATGTAATGAACTTTAATTACAGTATTTGGTACTGTATATAATTTGCTAAAAAAAGTACACATTGTTACTGCAACTAGTTGTAATGTATATCACACTACTCTTTATAGTAGGTTTATGACATTAGACATCTAACTTTATACTAGTTAGACATGAAATAGAGTCATATTGATGGAAAAAGACAGGAGCTCAGACATCAACTGGCTAATGATGGCTGTTGGCCAGTATTTTGCTGACCAACAAGCTTGTAGTGCACTCAGCTAAATGAATGGACCTCACAGTGAGAAGTCCTTATAATGTGCATTTTTCAACTTTAAATAAAAAATAAACCAATTTTCATTTGTCTGGCGGCCCAGTCTACTAGACCTTTGGATTTAATCCAGTCTGCACCTTGCTTTTCTTCTCTCCTACATGTTTTTCCTCAACTGTAAACTACTACACTACTTATATAGTAGAAATACCATAAATTCATCCAATATACTGTTTACTCAAAAAGTTATCTGCATATATTTAAGGTGCAGCCACTGTTATGTTGTTGAAATCGAATCAAATCAAATTGAATACATTTTTCAAAGGAAATATAAGGAATTGAAGCTGCACCAAACCATTGGCAGAAAAAACCCAAACAACTTGTACTGTAGCAGTAATGCCTTGATATAGTAAAGGCTTAAGAAGTACTTATGTTTATTATATAAGCCAAATATTACCTGGTGATGGTATTATTGTATCATTGCCACAGACACAGAGCAACATGGGAATCCCAATGAGTCATTTTTCTTTTCCAATAGTGCAATATTTACTCATTTTTTTAATCTCTGGTTTGGTCCACAAACTGCTGAGAAAAGTATCTGTATCTTCAGCTTGTGAGATGTTCAAATCTTCCCCTGCTACATGTTGACTTTGGCTCTTTGCAATGTCTTGGCAAGGAGGGTTATGAGAGCTCATGGGCTTAGAGCTGCCCATGTTAAGAGCCACTGAGACTCAGCCATATGGACCATCAAACAATGAGATGAAAGCTGCAAAGCGGTGCAGACCAGGGTGTTGATTCTCAGTGGGAACAGTGCTGCATTTTACATTACAGGCAGTCATTTTATTCTATGTTAACATATCATGGAGCTTCAAGTTTCAATAAAAGACAAGTTATTTAAAAAGATGGTCTCTCTTGCTGAATACCTGCTTTGTCAGTCCATGTTTCCACCCTGATGACCTGAAATTTTGATGCACTCAGTGATTTCATTTCAAATGTCAGTGTAGGTGGCCATTTCTTTCCATGTGGACTGGTAGAAATGTCAAATTTAATACTGCACTAAAAACATCTTCACTGACTTATGAAGACAGCAACCAAAAGAAAACCCATCTGAATTGCAAACTATGTTTGTTTTTGTTCCTTCAACGAACCTGTATTTTAATTTTAGGATTTTCCGCATTTAATACCCGCATTATAAATATTTAAGCTCAAAATTTGTTTAAGTGTATCCATGTGGGCATGTTGTCAAAAGCAGTGGCACAACAGAAATCTAATATGAATAAGATTCAATGTGAATAAAGCAACAGCGAGGCCTCAGTGCAGTCTGCATAATCCAGCAGTCCCAGAAGCTGCTCTGGGTCGAATGAGGTAAAGATCTGCATAGAGTTGTTAAATCAATTAGTCAGAGCCTGGCCTAATAATTGCAATATAACCAGATAATTTCCAGCCCAAAGAGCTTTCTCTGCTCTTTCTCCAATCTCTCTCTTTGGCTCTGTCATACCTACAGGTATTTGAAAGGGACCGACTCTCAAAGGGAAAGGGAGAGAGTGGGAGAGAACGAGGCAGACATGTCATTGGTGCTGGAACATCAGGGCCAGTCTGTTAGGGCTGTCTCTCTCTGTCACAGTCTCAGCCACTTCTCTGTTATCTGTACTGAACACATGTCCACCCGTGCTATTACACACTGACTGCTAATGGAGCATAAGACTGAGGTGGACCTCCCATTCACTGTTGGCTCCACTGCCTCTCTGACTCGAATGCTATTCTTGGCTGCACAGAGACACAGAGAGAGACACAAACATGAGTGCAAACAAGTTGTTGAAAATCACACATTTTCCATGAATTATAAATGTACTCCATATTTTTTTTTTCTCAAATGTATGACAAAGCGCCCTTATTTTACTGGTGGAGGGGAAAAAAAGATTATTTCCACGGAGACGGACGATGGACTGCTTTGCTGGAGGCAAAATAGCTGTAATAGAAATGGTAATGTCCTCCCTCCATCTGATCACGTTCGGTTTGAGATGCATTCTGCGGGTGGCAATTTGAGTTATAGGACTTTCCTATTTCCTTCCTCTCTGTCTTTGTGGCTGCTTCTAATAACACGGTGGGATGCTGAGAGAGGACTGTTTAGAGCCTGACAGAAAAGCAACTCGATGAATTTGATGCCACTCTTTGATCTTTCAGACCCTGCACGCATGCTTATGCACACACACACAACTCACACACACACACAGGAGAGCACATTTATTTTCCCTAATCCTTTTCATGGTGCTGTGGGGCTGGAGTCTGTCCCAGTATGTACTGGGCAGCAGAAGTCAGGGAAATACCCTGGACAAGTTGTGAGTACATAAGAGGGCTAGCAGAGATAAACAGACACATTCTTATGGGCGAGTCTTTTTCTTTCTCTTCTGCCTTCTCTGTTCAATGTTTTTCTTAATTATGTTTTAATTCAATCCAGCATGATACTGTAATGTGGGGGGGGAGCTGGAAAGACAGGAAAACCATGCCGACTCCACATAACCTTCTTGCGCAACTGTATACCATGTGGAAGAAAACAAGGGTATTCATAAGTCACACCACAGCAAAAAACCTATATATAGGACTGGAACTGCTGCCTGGATTATGTTCTTGTTTTTGCAGTCCAAGAAGTCATAGGTTGGGATAGATGTTAGGCATATAAAATTCAGGACACCAGACACCCGGGTTCAGGTCCTGCGTCCCGTGCATGTTTTAGGTTTATACGCTACAAAAACACTTTGGTATGGTTAGGGAAAATACATTGTTTGGTTAACACAAAATGTCGACATCTTTATATTTAACCAAGACCACAATCTTTCCCTAACCGTAACCAAGTGCTTTGAGAGGTTAAATGAAACCATAAAAATGTTAATCATGCTTTAGTTTGCCACAAACGGATATTGTAGGGAAAACAAATTAAATACAATACGTTGTCAGTAAACATTTTGCAGATGTGTTTGTTTAAAATGTTACCTCGGCTTTGATCGTTTACCTTCTCTCAGTATATTGGTGAAACAAGCAGACCTGTGATATGAAGTCTTGACTGTATGTTCCGAGACGTGCAATCCAACACATACTAAACCACACAGAAGTGGTGATGGTAATCAGAGAGTACAATAGAGAAAATAGATCCAGAGAGCCTTAATGAAGAGCTTTCTCTTACTTGTTATTTGAAATGTTATAATGCATACATTTTTTAGCTTGTGTTCTCTATGTTGCCATTATAGTTCCTGCATAGCAATTGTATTTAGGGCACTTTCATGCTATTTCCCATTATGTGAGCCATGTCTGGGGAATTTATATGAGTCAGCCCCCTTTTCTCATTCTTTTTTTGTATGCTTGTTTACATACATGCGTGTATATGCAGTTATACACTTGTAAATGTACCTGTAAGATACCCTAGGCCTTTTCACCACACCCAACAACTGTAGTTGGCTAACGAGTTCATTGAATCACCTTCCTCCTCTAACCACCTTTCTCCAGATTGGCCTGATTGAACGCCTATTTAAGTCTCTAGATTGACATGCTGTGTACGTTGTGTTGATGATGGTCACGTTTTTTGGTTTTTTTTGCTTCTGCCTTGTGTGTTTTGCAAAGCAGTTGCATTTTGGCCATTTTCTTGTTTGTGATCGCAAGTCTCCAGTAAACGTCTGCTAATCACAGCGAATAAAAAAGGATTTGAGGACATTATAGAAGATCATGTGGCATCACATTCATCACACTGTTTCAGAATTATTCTATGTGCCAGAGAGACCACAAAGGCCAATTGCACTAAACAAAAGGCAGTAAGGAAAAAGAAGACTTAGTGGATGACAGTGACCAATGAGCACCACTGCACCCCCAGGCTGAACCCTGAGTCCATTTAATCTGGTGTTCCTTACTTTCTTATCACCCCAAAGTATGGGCTCAGCATGCACTCAGAGATCTAGTAAACCAGATCAAAAATGTCCATCCATGTTTCACACAGACTCTAACTTTCCAATAGTTGTCAGACTTTATCAAAAAACATGGCAGAGAGATGATTGTTAAAAAAGGACAAAGATACTGGATTTATATATCTTTTTGGTGGGTTTTGAGAGATGGCAAGGATTTTCAAGCGTAAGACCAGGGAAAATGAGGAGCTTGGATGTGAAAATACCTCCTGCTGTGACTGGAAAATAAGCAGAATAGAAGTTACAAGAATAGAGACCTGCACTATAAATACTTTCAGCTGCTGTGACCTCTAATTAATAGACTCTGCTATGGGAATGTGAGAAAAATGCAGTTTGGGGGTCAGAGGGCCTCATCCTTCTGAACAATGAACAACAAATCAATGGTGAGATTATTTTCAGAAATTTCTCAACATTACTCTTAGCTACCTACAGATTCTCTCCAGGCTAAACAGCACAGCTCATACAATATTTATATTGATGTATACTACAACGTTTGGGGAGAGATTTGAGCCTCAGGCTGCTTTTTTCTATGCTGTTGTTGACTCAGGCAGGCTGCAGGAGACCAAAGCACAACTGTTGTTTTTTCATAGATAAGCCTGAAGACTTTTGAACGTTTGAGGTGTTTTATAGCAGAAAATCAACTCACATAAATCATAATCAGGTCCAGCATGAAGGAAAATGTTTCATACAGTGTCCAAGATTTTCAGCAATTTAAGAGCTCATTGACAGCTAGTTCCTCCGTTGGAAAAGTAACAGAGCCAATCATAGCTTTGTGGGCGGGATTGAGCATGGGGATGTTGTCTTCCTGTTCCGGGGCTAGAAAATAGCAACAGAAATATGGCAACAAGTGTGGACAAGCTTGAATAAGACTGATGCGGCTATACAGGTTGTTGGTTGTTGTAACTGAACTTACAGAAATAACAACTCCAAAAATTGGTGGATGTTTTCCAAAAGAAATGGCAAACATTAAACCTGCTATTATCAGTATTTTTATATTAACAGTAGATCACATACTACTTTGTGAAATGAGTTCCTCGTAGTAATAAACCCACAAATAATTATCAACTGACTTCAGTTCCACTTAGCTCTACAGAGCTTTTTAGCGCCTTTTAGCTCATTGTTTTGGTTTTTCAACCTGAAACGTTACTTTTGTGGTTCACTCTCACAGCTCTCGTCAGAGTTGTTTTTGGCCGCAGGACGCAGCAGTTTTTAGCAGAAAATCTCTAAAAACCCATTGTACACTACCAGCTCTGCACCAAACAGCATGCAGACAAAGCGACAAGCCGGTGAACATAGTGGAGAAAATCAGACATTGCAGGTTTAAGTTAATGTTGTCAACCCTACTGATCACTACTGATAGGTTAGGCCACAGAAAATGGCTAACATGAATTATTATTATCAGGCTAACAAATGAACCACAACTACAAATTTAAAACACACAAGCAGTCTTTGATCATGATAGTACTGCAGCATTTGCATGGTATTTGTGCAAATAATAGCCAAAGATTGCTTTCTATGGCTAGGTGATTGCTAACCTGGAGGCTTATGTCATTATTGGCTAATTAATCAACTTCTTCCAATTTTCACACCATAAAACATATCAATAAATTGTTGTGACATATTTTTGGAAATAATATGACCTGACATCATTAAAGCAGGATAAGCATGTGAAACACAAACATTTTTAATACAAGGTTACCAGCTTTTCTGTCACAAAATAACTGCAAAAGACCCATTTGCCGTCAGTATAAATGCAACGTCATTGGAACAATTTTAACATGTACCAGTGACTCTGAGAAATTCTCCGGAGACGTTGGAAGAATAATTACCACTTCTATTCCTGGGTGAACGGTAAAGCGGTCGTTCAGGAATCCTCAAGAGGCCCACCAGTGCTGAGAGCCAACATGCTCCAGCCTTAAATGTGATAAGGCAGCAATTGATTTGCATGGTCCACTTATGATGTTCACTGAAACTCAAGTCACCATAGGATTGAAAAGAATGAATTTCTCTTCTCCGTAGAGAAATTAATCAACCCTTTGTATCTTGCTTTTTGAGAATATGTAGAAAAGAACAAGGAAAAGAATAGGCTACTATTTTCCATTGAATCAGTTATACGTTGTAATGGTAACAGGCACTTTATGTCATCGTCTTTTCAGATGCTTGTTTCCATGAATAGAACATTTTCATCACACTGATTAGGAGGATGGATATTAGTTCTAAGGCTTTCCATGTGATGATTGTCCCAGACAGTTGTCCTGTTTGAATAAATTAATCAGATCAAAGTTACGTCCCTGGCGATGGGAACAGCACATGCATCAGCCACAGATTTGCTTTCTCCTTGGGGAGGGGAAGTGGCCATTAGTCAAGAAAATGATTTGATCACTTCTGTCAATGGCAGCGTTGTGAACAAGCATCACTGAGCACCATGAGGGGCATTAGCCTCGATCACATTCCCTTTCCAGGGAGCTTTCAAGTTTACTTTGTAGCCCAAGAATAGCAGCCCGTGTACCAATACATTATTGGCTAATGTTGATGATGTCTGTTACTTTCCATCTTTGCATCTCAGTGTGCTGCATCACTTGGCTGCAGCCCAAAGAAATTGACTAAAAAGGCTAGAAAGGATATGAGCACAGGCTTGTATTCCATTTAAACCTTAACCTTAAAAGTAACCTTATAAGATTTTCAGTGTAAATCCACCAAGTCTTCTCCGTCAGCCTAAAGAAATGGTGGAATGAGGAACCTCTAACCTATCTGTCGCCTGTTTGGTTTGTTGTTGTTGTCCCCTGTATTTTCTTCCAGGTCAGAAGCTTCATTCTGGTTTCTAAAGCCTGTTTGGAAATGAAAAGAGTGCAGCACCAAGTGAGGTGGCGTTCAGAAATTCAGAGCACCACCACCATGCTCTCACAGCATTCTGAGCCGGATGGTTCCTCTGAGTGAAAGGTCAGTGTCATTTTAAAAATGCATCCCTGTTTGGTCAAAGAAGTTGTGGCTAAATGGAATGATTGTTTTTCATCCAGCATGTTAATCTTTGATCTTTGACCTCTCCAGCATAAGCTATGCTAGCAGCAGTCGGTTTTATTTGCAGCATACTGCCCGTTTTACTGTCTCCAGGTGCTTTGTGCGGAAAAACAACAAACAACAGTGTTTTTGCAAGCAATGCTAGCAACTAAACACATTATTTTACAAACTCTTTCTGCCTTGGACTGACAGGGTACCAATACAATTAGCTATTGGTGCTCTATAAAGGTTTGTAGCAGAACACTCTGAAATCAGTTTCAAAGAATAGTTTGACATTTTGGGAAAACCACTTATTCGCTTTCTTGACGAAAATTAGACGAGACAATCGAGACCACGCTCATCTGAACGCTAAATAAGACTTTAGAACTCTTGAGCTCACATGCTCATTACTGTCACTTTACTTCACTTGCACCTTACAGTATTAATACTGTTGTCACTTCACCCCACTGCTGCTACTTACTGGCTCTACCTGCTCACCTGTTTACATTCCCGTTATCTGTTCATCTGTTTACATAAATCTCCGCTTATATTTTTATACATCTATTACTACCATTCATACCTGCATTTTGTCACTTTTGTACACCTGCCTCAACAGTATTATATATATACATACATATATATATATATATACGTATACATATATATTTATTATTGTTATTTTATTTTATATTTTATACACTATATTCTATTTATATTTCATATTTTGAACTTTTGCACTATTTTATGTCTCATGTCCTAAGTTCTCCTTTTACTTTATATTACATTTTATGAGCATTGTTGGAGGGACCTGGGATTTAAGAATTTCATTGCCAACGACTACTTCCTGTAATTGTTGTGCATATGACAATAAATATCTTGAATCTCAAATCTAAATATGAAGCTAGTGTCAGCAGCCTGTTAGCTTGCCATAAAGACTGGAAACAGGGGGAAACAACTATCCAGGCTCGGTTCAAAGGTAACAAAACCCACCTACCAGCACTTCTAAAGCTCACTATAGTTCACATGTTTATTTCGTTTGTTTAATCCATACAAAAACGAAGGGAAAAACCAGCAAGCTAGCCCTTTTCCTCTGCTTACAGTCTTCGTGCTAAGCTAAGCATCTCCTGGCTGTAGCTTCATCTTTATAGGACAGGTATGAGAGTGGTATTGATTTTCTCATCTAACTTTCTGCACGAAAGCGGATTGGCGTATTTCCCAAAATGTCAAATTCCTTTTTAAAAGTACGTGTTCAATCGCATCCATACCCTTAAAAGGTTGAATTAAAAGAACTCGATTGTGAATTCCCTGCACGTGTACAAGCAGCCGTCATTCACATGTCACATCGCTGCTCAGGATGCTGAGGTTGACCTTCTCATCAGGACAGGGTTGCACAATGGAGGACAAGAAATTGGTGTACTATTAACACGGTCCGGGCTCTACGGGCTCCGAATCAATGTAGGGAATATGCTTTTATGATAGAGCCCCCCAGATGATTTACTGTTGCCATAAATGTGCTTTCAGTGATATTGCAGAACTCAAAGGAATTTGGCGCAGCATATATTTCAAATGAATTGTCTATCAAAAAATCACTTAACCCCGTGAGGGTTTGAACTGTGATAAAGACCGGGCTTGTGTCAGGAGGTGATGAGAGGCATCTATCAAAGCAGACGTTCATTTCCTCAGACTATTCCACAATAGGTGAAACAGGGTTATTGTCATATTATTCAAAATTCTGAAAAAAATGCATTACAACCACAAATCTTCGGCGGCAGTTTTATTAAAATTCTGTTATACAGACAAAATGTATTAAATATTAATACCTGATGCATACTGTAGTTGTTTGCTTCTTAACCTTGTTGGACTAAAGCAGAAACAATATCGCGATCAATAATTATGTACACAGTATTTTAGTATCGTATAATTTTAAACATAATATGCTACAATTAATATAATATTCTAAATAATGGATTTTTGCTCTGTTACTTTCTCCCTCTTTCTCTCATGCATATAACTGTGACAGCAACAGAAAATCAAGGCAGGAAGATGTAAAAAGGAGAGACTGTAATAACTAATGATGTATGCCATTAAATATAGGAATACCGATGAACTATTACCACCTTTTGCTACTAAACTTTATTGTCTAATCCTCATGCTCCCTCTGGCTTTGTAGCCCGAAAAGTTTATGAAGTGTGTAGATGCAGTCTGACCCTGGCTGAACTCGTGGCAGTTGGCCATCAAAAGCGGCGCACTCCACTCTCCTCCTCTTTCATCTCACACCTATCTCCTGCAGCCCGGTCAGAGATTATCGGCACATGCAAGGGGCACCGGAACATAAACCTGCACAGCGGGAAAATGAAGGTTGAGTACGATTTGTGCAGGGGTGGATGCTGATAATATACCGCTCCCTGCTGCATTTATATTACTGTTTCAAATGCATTAACAGGATATGATATTAACAGTCAGTGCAGCTTCTCTAGTTCAGAGAAGTCTCCTTCCTCCCTCTATCCTCCTGTCTGTAGCACGGCATGCAACCAGCCTCCCTCTGCAGGACCTGCACATAGGGAGGAAAGAGATTTGGGCAGTCGGGAGTGTTTTTTTCTCCCTCAACGAGAACATGACTAAGAATAATAGCGCTCAGTGATGCGTTGCGGCTGTCTGCACTGTTGTGCACAACAACATTGATTAGATTACTTCCCTGACTAATGGCCACTTCCCCTCCCTTAGAGGAGAAAGTGAATCTCTATCTGATAGTCACTCTTCCATTCAGACCTGGCTCTTTCCACCACTTCTTTATCTACAGTGCAGCTGACTCAGAAATGCAGAAATCATTAAAACTTTATTTGATAACCTCATATTTTGTCACAAGTTCAGCAAAATATGGGCATACAAGAAACAGTGTCCATGTACCTGCGCTCAAGGAAGATGTACATGAGGGAATAAGCATCAACGTTATCTATGCAGCTGAGGAGTAAGCTTTAAAATACAGTGCAGTGTTTGCCCTTTCCATAATGGTTTTAAATGCTCACATGTGATCAGTATTCCCTGCAGAGTCTGAAGAGTCTTATTCTCCTTGCACCCTAACCTTTATTCTTTATTCCCGAGTTTCTCTTTGCCACGCCATAACCCTGACCATATCCCCATGGGCAGCTTCCAACGCTTCTAGTTAGCACTTCAATTGCAATTCCTCACCTGACTCAAATACCACAACTACTGAATTTTAACAACATGCATAAACAAACCTTGACGATATAAAGTAACACAGGGAGGGCAAAGATGAGATGAAAGACGCTAAAGATTGAGGTCCAATACTTAACTCCAATTAAAGTGATGAATGCAGACAGGTGGAAACCTAAAATCCAATCTTGAATTCTAAGATTCAACAAGAATGAGAGTCTACAGCCATGGTAGCAGCTCTGTGAGGTTGTATTTTGGCATGCTCACAATGACAACAACTAATGCTAATGCTAATATTTAGAAGATATCATGTCTAGCATGTTCCCCATCTCAGTTTAGTGTGTTAGCATGCTAACGTTCGCTAATTAGCCCCAACAGAAATTACAGCTAAGGCTGTTGGGAATGTAAGTTTTGTAGGTATTTGGTCATAATCCAAAGTACTGGACAAATTAAGAGATGAGTTGAGACATTTAACTGCATTGGAAAAATAAATTTGACCTCACCAAAGCCATTGGGATTTATCCTTTGGGCACCATGAATATCTGTACCAAATTCCATGGCAGTCCATCCAATAGTTGTCGTGGCATCTGACTAAAAACCATGTCAAATGTGCCAGATGAAGTAATGGAATCGCCAAACTCGTTGGGGTTTATCCTCTGGGGACCATGAATGTCAGTTCCAAATTTAAAGGCAATCGATTCAATAGTTGTCGAGACATTTCACTAAAAACCATAAATGTCAACATCATGGTGATGCTAGAATAAAAGTTAGGGGATCACCAATGTTATTAGGAGCATCTTCTGGGAACCATGTCACACAAAATGAATGACCCAATCCATTTAGTACAGTAGTAAGTGTAATTTCACTGGATAAGTGAAAATGTCAACCTGCTAGTGGCTGTAGATGAAAAGTGACAAGATCACCAAAATCATTAAGATTCATCCTCTGGGGAATATGGATATCTGTACCAAATGTCAGGGCGAACCAACCAATAGTTGTCAAGGCATTTCATTAAAAACCATATGAAATGTCAAAGCAAATCATGATATCAACCCAAGTGGGCATCACCAAAGTCAGTAGGATTGATCCTCTGGGGGCCATGAATGTCTGTACAAAATTGAAGGAGTACTTCCGTCTGGCCCAAACTGGTGGACCGACTGACCAACTGTCAGTGCCATTCATAGAGCCAAGCCACTGGCATAGCTAAAAATTTGTGAACTGCAAGAAATCGTACAGTTTTGGCAGCACCAACTGCTCTGATGTGCGCACACTGCTAATCATCTGGAACAGCTTTGAAGCCATGTACTGTCTGGGAGTCAACAACATTTGGTAATTACAAGAGGATGTGAATCCTAATTGTTACACACATAAAGCATACACAGTCAGGACATTTGGCCCCCGGGCAGGAATTTGTTTCCCCCCTGACAGATTACTTCCTATTTGTCTATTCTCTTCTGTAATCCCAGTTGCCGCTCTCTCACAGCTCACATGGACAAATAAGCATTACAGTGTTTACACGCACAACAACTTTGTCCAAACACACATGGCTCCTCTTGGCACAACAGATGGATGCTTCTTCTCTGTAAAGTGACGCAGTTTTAATCAGAAAACAAGTTGACATGATCAGTGAGGTGTGATGGCAGCATACCTCCAAAATCTGGGAACCACTGATCAAAATTTGATTAGGTATTGTCAATCGGCTCGGAGGTTTAAGGTCTGGCTTGGATTTGAAACACTCGCCCTCGCAATCATTGCTTGTTACAGTCATCTAGGGTTCTAATTTTCACTCCATTATGAATGAGTTGGTTGTTTGATGAGAGACATCTGTCTCAGTTCCAATGTATTATCACCAGCAGCCTGTTGGTAGAGTGGACAGACAGTGCCGGTTTGGCAGGAAATACACAGGAAAATGCCCTTCGAAAATGAACCCATATACTGTATGTGAGTCTATCTGACCACCATCTGCCATAGCCCAGAATAGCTCGGTGTGTGTGTGTGTGTGTGTGTGCATTTCTGTGTAAATGTTTGGTGTCTCCATCTGATGTTTGCTCATTTAATCAATAGCGGTGATGCTGTACTCAGATGACATATAGTCCAGGCATCCCTATCTCCTCACCCTAATCAGATTAACAGTGAATACCATCTATGTACACACTGGCCTCCTGGCCAGGATTTGGAGCTCTGAGACGCTGCCAGCCTCACCACAGAAGAAGAGCGAGAACACTGTCGGAAAATTGCAAGTCTATTGGGAGCTTTGTCAAAATAACACCAGATTTCGGCGATAAGAAAGCAATTACATGACCTTTTAAACGCTCAGTTCATGTTGTCTGTAAGTCAAACAAACACGTCGGGCCAACATTACAAGTCTCCCGAATGCAGGTGCGCGATGTCTCGCAGGAAGTTAATCTTGACTCACGAAATGCATAAATGTGCAGCAGAGATTATATTCAAACTGGCAAACAGCTGAACGCAAACATTAGCTGCAATCATGAAAGCCATTTCTTGGATGATTTCTATCAGCGAGAGCCAATTCTGCACAGGGTAGTGGCATCAGCATGGAGCATTATTTCCAATGGGTAAGAGAAAACACTTGCACTCCTCTACATTTGGAATTGTTTCATATTCCTATTCCTGCCTCCTCAACCATGTAATACCATTCTCTCATAATCAGTTGAGGATTTAATTTCACAGAAAGGATTCAAAACAAATGCATCCGGCAGCCGTTTGCCATTCACCATATTCATCCATCTCCTTCTTATTGAAAATCATTCTGCAAGGCCTCCCTGCTCTCCGTAAATCCATTTAATTTACTGAACTGGTTCCTCAGAGCTTTTTCTTTTCTTTTTTTTTCCTACCTTGTATTCCTGACAGTTAGTCCCCGCAACCAAGCGTTCATTTTGTGAGGTAACAATATCAAATCAATCAAAGTTCTGCTGGTCTCAGCCTCTTCACCTCGATGTGATTTTAGCTGTCGTCGTCTCCCTGATTGGTTGGGATCTCCTCAAACGGCTGTGGAGAGGAAACAGATCCCGTCGACAGAGGGGACAAATGTAAAAGCAGGCGAGTGTCGAATCAAATGAAAAGGAGGAGCCGCACACAATCATCAAGTCATTACAATGCCGGTCATCCCTTGAAGAAATGGAAACATGCATAGGCTGTTTTTCTTTTGTCAAGGGCTCTCAGAAATCCCATTGACCCTTACCTCTGTGTGTGAGATGATTTTTTACGTCTTTTTTTAGACTAGCTTATGTTTTCAGCTGTAAAAATTGATTTATGGGCTTACTGCTACACTGTACTGTACCTTATAGTCAGGTGAATTAAAGCTGTAGTATTAATACATATACTGATGTATTTAAATGTATGAAGCTGGACTCATAATCTTAATATTTTTATGTGGAATTATATAAAAATTCTGTATCTAAAGACTGTTTTATAGAATCTCACATTCACCTCTGCCACCAAATGAAAATAAAAAAGCAGCGAATTACACGGCTGAGATACATTTTCTCAAAAAGTTCATTTTTCCACAGATAAGTGCCTCTTTCTCAGTTCTAATCACATATCAAGAGTTGGCAATGACTTTTTCTTGCTCTTCCGCATTAATTATGGATTCTCTGGTAATTTTCATTAATTACAGAAATGCCTGCAGTTAATCATCATTATTCTCTTTGGGTATTTGGGTTATTTTCTGCATTCAAAGGTCGAGGAACTTGTGCATGTTGATAAGAAATCATCACAGAGATCGCTCCAACACTGTGGGCATGAATAGGAAACAGCTTTTGGAGAAGAAAAAAGGAGTGCCCTGTGGCAATTTAGATGACTATTAATTTGACCTCTCTGCATTAATGTCTGTGTGTATAAGTGTGTGTGTGAGAGAGCTGACTCATAATAGTGTTTGCTAATATTTCCTCGCGGGTAAATTCTTAGATGAGCAGAAGGTGTGCTGTGTTATAGCAGTTTGCATACACTAAGCGCATTTCCACACACATTTTACAGTTTTATACTGTAGCTTTCTATAAATTGCATATTTATCCAGCGTCTAAGAATCACTCAGAATCAGCGATCGTGCTCAAAATTAACCTCAGACTAGAAACACTCCTATGTCAGTATTTTATAGTGTGTGTGTTCACACGCCATAAATCCGGTATTGTGGGTTTAGTGGCTTGTGGGTGCCCTCTCACAGCAGGTAAATGTTGCTGTTAGCTGTGCAACTTTGCTAGTTCTTGAGAGATACGGACGGGTGACAAATGAAAGGAAAAACTTGAATAAATGAGCAGAGAAACATAACAAATGCAGATCTGGTGGCTCTGTTATGCTGAGGGGGGCATTTTGCTGGCATGGTTTGGTCCCCTTAGAGGGAAGGGTCACTGCAAATCAATACAAAGTTGTTCTGAGTGATCACCTATGATGAAACATTTCCATCCTGATGGGAGTGGTCTCTTCCAGGATGACAATGCCCCCATCCATAGGGCACGAGAGATCTCCAAATGGCTTGATGAGTATGAAAATTATGTGAATCATATGCTATGGCTTTCGCAGTCACCACATCTCAACCCAATTGAACACCTATGGGAGATTTTGGACCGACATGTTAGACAACACTCACGACCATCATCAAAAACACCAAATATCTTTTGGAAGAATGGTGTTCATCCCTTCAGTAGAGTTCAGAGACTTGTAGAATCAATGCCAAAGCTCATTGAAGCTGTTCTGGCAGCACGTGGTGGCCCAACAACTTACTAAGACACTTTATGTTGGTTTTTCCTTTAATTTGTCACCCGTCTATATGTAGCTGAATCATTTGTTGATTGCAAGTATATAATATGTGTGTATCTTGACTTAGCCATGAGAACATATTTTTTTAAATGTGCTGTCGCTAACCAGTATTTAGTAGATTAAGTTAATATCTAGCTGTAGTGATGGTTGAAGGGAAAAGTTCTCTCTCTTTTGATATTTACAAAAATGTATTTTCACTTGGAGGCAACAGCATGACAGTCAGCATCTCACAGGGAAGCTTCCAGAAATCCACCAGCTGAAGAAAAAACTTCAACAGCAAAGATGTTTGAAAATGTTACACCAGGTGTCTGTATCACAAAGCTTGTCCAACTCAATCTGGCTCTCTCTGGGTTATCTGGTTTCACTGAGCCTAACATCAGTGATCCTGGATAACGGGTAGTATGAAGCTGGTTATCAACTAGCTCAGGCTTTACATGTCATGTGCAATGTCATCAGAACCATTAATATCTAATATGATATTAAATGAAATGGCTATGAGCAAATTAGGTTGTTACAGTAGCAAAAGTGATATTCAGTGAGGTCAAATATATATACAGTATAATCACACATCTAGAACAGAAAAAGAAGCTACAGGAATAATGCCCAAATATTAAAAGTATGGCTAAGGCTCACAAGCCTTTTTAAATACGGTTGGTATTTTCAACATGTTCAGTAGTGTACAATGAGTATCGCAGCCATAAACACACTGTAGCATCAGTTATTACTTTGGTGTGAATCTGCAGTGTTTTTGTCTCGTTCTGCTAATCGACACATTCGGGTGATGCTGTCATAAATGACGTTTTTGAAGTGTTTCCACAGACACACATGACTTCAGCTGAACAATGTGGGCACACAGTTTAAGTTCAACACAAAGATACAGTAGCTGGAAAAGCCACAAATCTCGCTTCAAGATACAGGCCTCTGATTAAACATGTTACATGTTTTTCTGTATTTAAGTTGAGTAATTTGCATTCTTCATCCGTGACTTCAGACACTAGCAGTGCTGTATTAAGGACTAAAATAGGACTGATGAAGCTGATGTATTTCTTTATTATCCAGTAAAAATGAGTGTCATCTGTGCGGCAGGGAACAGCATGCAGCAGGGTAATGCCAGGCGACGAGCTGGGAAAGGAGACAAAGATGGTGCTGCAGCGTCTGGAGATATGTCAGATATGAAGGATGAGACGGCTCACATTTCTGTGACTGGTTTGGATGAAGTGCAGTCAGACCTGAACCCTCAAGACCCCCTCCAGAAGGTGGTCAGGTTCAGTCCTGACCTGAGCCTCCTGCTGACAGGAGGCACAGACGGACACATCCGAGTCTGGGAGGTAAACACTGATGTGTTGTTATTTTCACTTGACCAGCCATGTTTGAGTGGTGCATTCAGGCTCTGAAGCATGTACTGCTTTATAGTAGTTTGATTCATTTGGGAAGTGAGGACAATGCTTTTCAACTTCAATATGTATGTAAAGTGAATGTCAATGTAAATGCTCCTATTGTGGTCTGTCTGCAGTTTTATCATGGTTCAGCATTCCTTACACTAAACTTAACCACACCAAAGCCCTACCTAGTGCTGAAACAATAAGGTGATAAATCCATTAGTCAGTCAACATAAAGTGAATGACACTTATTGAGAAGTAATTTATGAAGATGAACACTAACATGTGCTGGATATAGCTTTTCAAATGTAACATTTGTTTTTTCAACCCTTTAATTCTCCAGTTTTGGTGAAAACATAACCTTTGCTGCTGTAGCTCTTCTACTTCTACTGGTGGGCTGTCCAGAGATACCCTTTTGCACACCACTCGCCTATTAATTGTATATTAATTGTATCATTTTAGATACTTGTAAATGAAGATTCTAAGGTGTTTTTTCTGAAGAGCGTAATGTCTGTCACCAACAATCATGCAGTGTTTAAAAAAAGGAAGTCTTTTTTTTTAAATCTTATTTTCATAGTTTTGGCCCTCTGTCCTATTTATTCAATAAAATAGAGTTTTACAATGGAGTGCACAGGGTGACCTCATAAACCCGGTTTAAACAAATCCACTATATGAAAATAAAGGTAAAGACTAAATGTATTACATACACCTCCATTAGCTTTTGCAGACTGACAGACTTCCTGGTTCAGCTTTGACCTTATTGGAGATTTTGGGTGGGTTCACTTTCAAAGTGATTTAGTTAATAATTGGGGTAAATTGGGGATTTGTTAGGGTTTGTTGGACTGTTCTGTAAAGCTGTTCCTTCATTCCCGATATCAGCCATGAAAATGGTAAACAAAATATTATCATAACCAATGTTCTCATAACTAAAAAGAATGATGGGGGAAAGTACAAAAACACTTAAGTGGCACATCTTGATCATTCTGGTTTTTTGATGTTGTTTACCGTGATAAGCAGGTGTATATAAAAAAAACTTGTTACTGGACGTATGCATTGATGTCTTGACTTTTTATTGCGTGTTCTTGACTCTTCTACAGTTTCCATCCCTGAAGAAGAAGTTTGACTTCATAGCACATGAAGGGGAGATTGAAGACTTGGATATGAGTCCAGGGAAAAAGGTGAAACGAGAAATAAGTTTCCATCCAAATGTAGCATGAATTTTAACCAAGTTTCCAGAAAATCGGCAAAACAAAATGCAAATGAATGCACGTTTCCATCCACTATCGTTATGCGATTATTAGGAGTCGATGGCGCTAATTTTCCAATCAGGTGCCATTGCAGAAGAAGAGGGCACAACAAGGTGACGTAATTTAAAAGAGCGCCAATAAACCTCAAACAGTGAAAAACATCGTAGAAAACATGATGGAATTATGGCATTTCTGTTAGTTTCATGTATTGATTTGAGGAGCGTTGCAGTCTCCTTATCGCTCCCCACAGAGCTGATGTTTTCGTCTGCCGACGTCTCTTCGGTGGAGCAGTAGCTTCAGTTTAAATCTCATGCTTCATGTATGTCATGATTTATTAAGTCTGTTTCCATGGCACTTTGTCACATTTTCTTTTTGTCGATGAACCAACTTTTCCACCGCAGCTGAGTGTGAAAACTATTTTGCGACATTTTGCATTTTTGCATTTTGTTTTTGCGTATAAAAACATGTAGATGGAAACCCACCTATTGACACCTCTTGGTACGGATATTTAATTTACACTCAAAATAAGGACAGATATATTGCGTCATTAGAAATGATCAGTATGTTGTTCTCATGCAGCACCTGGTGACTGTTGGTCGGGACTTTGCCTGCAGTGTATGGAGTGGCAACCAGTTGGCTATGGGTCTTAAATGGCTTGAAACCATGCCTCAAATAGCTGAGAAGACTTATCGATATATGGCTTGCAGGTAAAACACTATGAAAGAGCATCCCAGCTCTTCACCTCACCATATCCATCTGAATGATGGATATTTGATTTTCATGTATTTCAGGTTTGGAAAAGTAGAAGACCAAAAAAGCGCCCTCAGGCTTTACACAGTCCAGATCCCCCATAAACGAGACAGAAAACCTCCTCCTTGCTACCTCACCAAGTGGGACGGTAAGAGCTTCCTGCCCATGCTGACAGCTCCCTGTGGCACTGAGGTGATCTCCAGTATGGCTGTCAGGTAACTGACCGGTTGATATTATAACATGTTAATAATGGAGGCTGACAGACTCACCTTAGACATGAGGAAGGTAGGCTTTGGTCAGGAGGACTGCCTGATGGCCCAGGCTCAGGCCTGTTAGCCTTGCCTCTTTGCTAAACAGCTGGTCCACTGTACTCCCTTTTCTTAGCATTGTGCAATGTTTGACCAGTCAAATTGGATGCCACCTCACCCTGTATTGAGTGAACATGGCGGCCAGCACCTGCCAAAGAAAGGCTGTTTGTGTCTTTGTCAAAACTGCACTTTCTCATTCAGTAGCTGGTATCTCATAGTCTATATGTTGGAAAAGTCCCTAGTTGATCATCATCATCAGGTCCAGAGGGATTAATGGAGAAATACCATTCTTACTGTACTTTACAGTGTTACTGCTGGTTTGACAATGAACTTCTAGTTGTAATGCCTTTTGTAAAAAAAAAATACTGCATTTATGACTGGCCAACTAAAAAAGGAGTACTGTGTTTCATTTAAAACTATTCTGATACCAGTGTGAACCAGTTACTAAGTTTTGGTAATGGTACCCAAACAATACTTTTTTCTGTCACTTAAAGGGTAAGTCTGGTGATATTCTGTATTTTTGTTACTGCCATCAAATCCCATGTGCAGAGCCAAACCAACAATGAATTAATCCTACTAATAAGTATTGTGTGTGTGTGCGTGTGTGTATCAAAGCCTGATATATCTTATTCCTCTGTATCATGGCACACAGTATTGGTAAAATGATTTGTTTTTGGTCTGGGGAATTTAATTACCACTGAGCCTTATGGCTACTAACAGGTCACAACTTGCCACTCAAGAGAAGGATGCAGGCCTTACCTGCCGCAGGTGAGCTCGGCTAGCTTTCCACCATCGCTTCACTCGTTCCCAGCAGTGGACTGTGTGGCTGGGCCAGCCCCACTCAGGTCCTCCTCTCGTTTTGACAACAGTGCACTGAGCTTGATTGGGTTCAGGTCATTTATGTTAAGAAACAGACGAAGACAGAAACCAACAAAAACTTCAGTGATGATTATCATTTGTCATCATCATCCATCCTTTTTTCATTCATCCAAGATCTGCTCTGTGCATTCATCTGCAGCATGCCACTCTCAGGCATCTATATCTCTACTCTCACTCTCTGTGCGTTTGCTGTCAGGCTGGCTCATATTATGTAAGATCCCTCCTTTTGAGACTGACAACCAATCAAATAAACCTGGGACTGTGACAGTGTGTGCCATAGAGCTCCATTGTTGTCATTGTTGGAAGAGTAAAGAAGTCAGAAAGTACTGAGAGACAGATCAACACATTATAGGTTTTAATTATCTCATGAGATTCACTGTAAGAAAAATATAGAAAAACATCAGACTTATCAGTTAACAGCAGAGTCAGTATGCAGCGCCCAGGTCAGGCCCTCGGTGATGTGGACAACTAGGTATTTGAAGCTGTCAACCCTCTCCACTGTGGACCTGTTCATGTTAGGGGGGTAGTTCCTCCCCTGCTTCTTCCCAAAGTCCACTATGAGCTCCTTAGTCTTGCTGATGTTCAGAAGGAGGTTGTTGTCCCGACACCAGCGGGTCAGGCCCTCTACCTCCTTCAGGTAGGCCTTTTCATTGTTATCTGTGATCAGGCCCACCACAGCTGTGTCATCAGCAAACTTGACAATGGTGTTTGAGTCGAAAGTGGCTACACAGTCGTGTCTGTACAGGGAAGACAGAAGGGCTCAAAACACAGCCCTGGGGAGCTCCAATGTGAGGATGAGGGTAGATGAGGTGTGTCTGCCCACCCTCACCACCTGGGGTGTGCCTGTCAGGAAGTTGCGAGGAGAGAGGAGTCGAGGCAACAGACATCAAACAAAATGAGACATCCGTGCTTCGGAGCTGTCATGTTAAAGCGACGTCATTTAAATATGACAGGTGGCACAGCTGCATAATCTGTTCATTGTTTTGTTAAACCGCCATATTTTATGATCTCTGTCAGATGAGCAGTGTTAATGACAACAATGACCAGCCTCTTTTCCATGGATCTGACACCGCGCATCTCCGTTCTCCATATGCCTGCTCACAACTTTGCTCTGTGCTCTGTAAGAGTAGGCCTAGTTAATGTTATGGATATTATTTGGATTGTGATATTAAAGATAAGATAATAATGTTAAATGGAACATGATGCTGTGATATTGTCGCACCAAGCACAGACACACAGACCTTTAAAAGGCTCCTCCGAAAAGCCTCCTCGATCTTTGATCACCTCTCCTCGAGATGCATTTTAGGGATTGAGACATCCTTAAAAATTGCGTGCTGAGATTGATTTCCGGATCACCGGCTGGAGGAGAGAGGAGATGAGGAGGCACGAAATAGAGAAATGAGAAAGGCTGTGAGCCAGGGACAGGCTGAATATCATTGTGGTGCTAGTTGGTCAGCATATAGACCCACCCACTGATACCATCGGGTCCTCCTGCTTTCTTGGTGTTCACATGCTTGAAAGCTCTCCTGACGTCATGCTCAGAAAGGGTGATAGATGTGGAAGGTTCACTCACCCATCCATTAATCTCTGCTTCAGCTGTTTTTGCTTGTTGACTGCTGATGGCCTCAAACCGAGCACAAAAGTTGTTCAGCTTACTTGCTAGAGACACATCAGCACTTTACAAGGAGGGTGGGGTGGGCTTGTAATCTGTCATAGTTCTTAGACCTTGCCACATGTTTCTGGGATTGCCCTCCTAGAATTGTAGTTCCACTTTCTTTCTGTAGTCCCTTTTTGCCTCCTTTACTGCTCTTCTTACATTGTAGGCTTCTGCTTTATAATTGTCCATGTTTCCAGACTGTAGCCCTAAGTTACAGGCTGCAGTGCATGTGTTTATGACATCTCGGATGGTTCTGGTAATCCATGGTTTCTGGTTGTGGAATGCTTCTGTTGTTTTACAAATTAAATCCACCACAGACTCAGTGAATCCATTGATGTCATCTGTGACATCGACGGTGGTGTCCTGGAACATGCTTGAAACTGCGTCATGTAGTGCAGACTGTAGGGTGGCCTCTGATTGGCCTATCCATTTCCTGACCTCACGCATCACTGGGGGCATGCAGTGTAGTTTGTTCACATAGTTTGACCTCAGCAAGATGGCTGTGTTGTTGCTCTACCCGAATGTGGGTGGAGATTCCGCTCTGTAGCCGTTTTTGAATGACGTGTAGCAGTGATCCAGAGTGTTTAGTCCCCTTGTGGCACAGTCAATATGCTGATGGCTGATGTAACTCAGGCATAACTTTCTTCAGGTTAGCCTGATTAAAGTCTTCAGCAACAATGAGTGGAGCATCAGGATTACTGGTCTGTGAGCAGTTCAAGTCTTTGCAAAGATCTAACAGGGCAGCCTCTGTAGTCGCCTGTGGAGGTGTATAAACTGCTGTGATAATGACTGATGCAAATTCTCTTGGTAGGTAATGAGGCCTGCATTTGATTGTCAATAACTCCAGATCAGGTGAGCAGGAACAGGATAGCATTTTAATATTCCCACTGTCACACCAGTCCTTATTCACCATAAAGCACACACCTCGTCCTTTTTTCTTGCCGAAGTCCTCTGTTCTGTCAGATCGGTAAACAGAAAAAGAGTCACTTGGTTGAATGGTGCTGTACGGTATTCCAGGATTTAACCAGGCTTCTGTGAAAAAAAGGACACTGATGCTGGCACGGAGATCGTCCATTTTATTATCCAACACCTGTACATTGGCTAGCAGGACGCTTGGCAGTGAAGCTCGATGTGGCCTAGATCTTAGCCGGTGTTTAACCCCTCCACATTTGCCTTGGTGTTTCCTCCTTTGGTGTTGAGATGGATGCAAGGTTTGACACAGAGATGGTCTTGCTTGACTTTGTGGTCAGGGTCGTAGCTGGTGTTTGTCCCCTTCACCTTTTCCTCCACCTTTTTCTTGATGTTTACTCTGATGTTTACTCTGATGTTTACATTTGAAAACATTGACCGTCCAGGTAGCAGAGTTGACAGGGTGGTGAGTTGACCACTTTCCTATGCTGATGAGTGTCTAGTAGTCATATGTTATCATTTTGATATAATCATTAAATTAAAAACATAAATAAACATAAATTAGCAGGAGCTTTTTTTTCCTTTTTTTGTAGTTTTGCGTTGGATCGGGTAGCAGGACAGTCGTCCTGCCTACGAGTAGTTCTGATTGGACAGACTGTTCCGTGAAGCACCACATTTCTGATCAAAACATTGTAGCCAGGAGGGATGAACAACTTAGATGACTTGTCACATATGTGGGTTCCTCCAAGGCATCGCTGCATCGCTCAGACTCCTCCAACATGTCTTATTCATGTTGTGGAGAGTCATGTTTTACAACTACACCACCAGCTGTTGTGTGTTGGTTCCAGAGGCTGGTATTCTGTTTGATCTGCTTGATCTCTCTGCTCGCCTCAGCATCATTTCCTCCTCTGCATACTCTGGATCAAACTGATATGTTCAGTAGAAAGTGGAATCGTCTTCTTGTCAGAGCTTCTCATCATGATGCTCGTTTTTCTGTGACAGTGTCCCAGACAGCGAGCATCATCACCACTTTGCAGAGCTACTTCTTTACTAACTACTGTTTGTGTACTAATAGTAGTATGCGGGTCTTCCAGCCCTGATCATCCAATGAGAGCTCACACCTGAGTTCGACGTAGAAGAATCATGCGTTTATGTGCTGTCGTGTAGCTAAAACCAGCATCCTCTCTGAAGTCAGCAAAATAATTTTCAATCATCAGAACTTATGAATGCAATGCAATGTGGCAACTGAATGATGAAGCTCTGTGGTCAGACCTTCACTTCAGCATGTGAATGCACCACCAGGTAGGAGTGACAGATCACTCTGTGATTTTAACACTATTGAAACTCTAAAATTAAGTAACTTTAATAAAAACCATTGCACATGTGTGTTTCATTATGATACATAAGCTATGCTGAGCAAGTTTGAATGTTTATGCGAGTTGATTTTGATAGCGTATTAAAATAGACTGAAACCAGTGGGCCCCTGGAAAGTAGGAAAAACACATTTAAAAATTATAGCACCACTTGCATGAATTGGGAAATGGTTGTCAGTGATGTAAGTTGTAGGCCCGTTGCATGTTAGGCTGGTACCACTAGTTTGGTATTTTAAGGGCAAGTAGATATCTGATCTAAAGTGTTTATCTGACCAGGCAAGTAAAAAAAAAATTTTCAATTGGAAAGAAGGGAGAGGGTGGTCAGATTTACATTGTTCTCTTAAAAGTACTTAAGCATGTCTCATTTTGTTTGGAAAGGTTAAACAGACTTTCTTTCATTATTTCTTTCAGCATTATGTTAACTTGACCTTGTCTTTGACAGTGACTCTGGAACATTTCTTGGCCTTGGAACTGTGACAGGATCAGTGGCTATCTATATCGCTTTCTCCCTACAGGTAAAGACAGTGACAACTAACAGGCACATAAATCTACCAAGCAGCCCTGCTGTATGATGGTAACTTGGTCTTACTCTGTGTGTGTGTAGAAGCTGTATTATGTACAGGAGTCCCATGGCATTGTTGTAACAGACCTAGCCTTCCTGCCTGACACACTGAAAGGCAAAAATATCAAAGGGAATAATGAAACAGCCATGTTGAGTGTAGCTGTGGACAGCCGCTGTCAAGTCCATGCTGTCCCCAACCGAAGTAAGTCCTGCATCATCATCCAGTGAACACACTAAGGCCATGTATCATAACCTTGGACCATCTCACCTTATATTTTGTCCCTTTGTTTTGCGTTTTCTCCAGGATCCTTTCCTACCTGGCTGGTGCTGTTCTTCTGTGGCCTCATGGTGGTGGGCGTCGTCCTCCTTCTACAGTACCACTTTCCAGGATTTATTTAAATCATGCAAGTGTTGTCACAGGTCAGGGTTGATGGAGCTTGGATACATCTTCACATGACTTTCTTTGCCACTGTCAACATCAGCAGTTCCAGTCCAACATCCAAACCTCCTCCCAGTGCTGCACCAAAACTCCAAGCTGAGCCTATGAAGATTATTCCAGCTGCACTCTTCCAGCTGAACAACTTTTATTGCGCCCTGACATTGTCTCCCCTCAGTTCTTACTCAGGGTTGTTCCTCTTAGACCTGTAAACCCAGTTGAATCAAACCAGGACAGACTGTGGTATTTTATTTGCTTTGATCTCTATCAATTATTCTTAATATTTTTTTGGATGTAAGGGCTCTGGTTCATGAATATTTGAAGTGTGGGATCTTTTTATTGACATATTTAAGAAACAGTGTAAAAATATATAAATGACTGGCACATAGTGTGTCTGATTAAATTTTTTTTGACACTTTGAATTAGCCATTGTCTTTGAATAACTGCTTTCAGGGCTTTTCGTGTGTTTTTACATTTTATCCACTCGTGGGCAGCAAAGACCAGAGCGTTTACAGTCCTCCGGTTAAGGGCTGCCAGTGAAGATAAAATGTTAAGCATGTTAGAACAGCAATTAGTCTCAGTACAATGGATTTTTGCATTCAAACATACAGCAACGTTTGGACTTTTACAGGGTTGCCCAGTGTTAAGTAAATATTTCAGCACAACGTTGTAACATCTCCTACTATTACAAGAAAACACTTATGGGAAAGTATGAGTGAAGTTGCTATAAGCAAATAAGAAGCAGGAAGTCTGTGTAAACATAATAAAAATGTTATTTTTACTGGAGCAAAAGCTGGATATTCCCTTCTTTTATGAAGACATTGTCACCTTTAATTTTATTTAAACATTTTGATGGAAAATATGTTGCCCAGCAGATGAATAAAAATGTGACAGAATTTTTTAAATAATGCCCATATTATTGTAGCTAACTTGGTGAAATGATAGAAGAAATAAAATATTAATAAGAAAGGTAGCTAAAAAAAAACCATGTTTGGTGTCTTTATGCTTCGTGTCTCTGGTCTGTAAACTTAACAGCAACTTTTGAAAAAACCTGCAATAGCCGCTTTTTTTGGCCACTTGGGGGCAGCGGAGACAAGTTGTGAACAGAATGTTGACATATCACCTTTAAGTTGACATGGCAAACTGGTAGCAAACAGTTCTGTTTTTTACACGTCCAGCAGTTACGGATATGTACTCTGTGTGTATGTGTGTGTGTGTGTGTGTGTGTATATATATATATATATATATATGTATGTATATATGTGTATATATATGTATATATATGTATATATGTATATATATCTGTGTATATATGTATGTGTGTGTGTGTGTGTATATATATGTATATATATATATATATATCTATATATATATCTTTTTTGTTTTTTTTCCCCAAGAATCTTTTTTTTAAAAATGATTTTATAAATTTATGATTTTTTTAATCAAATATTTTTCAAGAGCATATAAAAATCCGAAAACAAAAGAAAAGTCCTTCCTGCCAATTTTCCTAATTTTTTCCTACTTTTCTCTCCAAAAAAACGTAAGAAATAAAATTGAAAACTAAATAAACAGAGCCATTGCAAGTTTCAAGTTATATCTTGCAAGATACAGCATTACATTTACATAAAAAAATTATCATCTTCTTCATAAGCACTTGGTTTACCTCTCAAAGTGTATATTATTTTCTCCAATCCCACACAATGTGCCATATTTTTTAATCAAACATCAATATTTGGCTCCAAACATACCTATTAAGTTTAATAAAGCTGGTACTGAAATATCTAATTTAATAAATAAAAACAAACAAACAAACTCTGCAAACAGAGCTATTTTATGTTCCTGGCCAAGGTAAATAACAATGGAGACAGGTGAGCCTTTTCCCATCAGAGTTTCTTAAGTCTATAGGGTGCATATTTTCATTCTTTCTATAAGTTTTACCTGGCTTTGAAAGTGCATAATCAAGGCTGTTCTCATTGAACTGGGAAGGCAGACAGTCTCATGATCAGTGTTGGGGAAGCTACTTTGAAAACATAGCTTTGCAAGCTACCAATTACTTTACACTGGAAGAAGTTGAACTACAGCAAAGCTACCCTGGGAAAAAAATCTAGTTTGGTGAACTAAAGCTACTTAGGAAAAGTAGTTCAAACTACTTTGGAAAAAACATCAAATTGACAATATACATGTGATGCGAAATTATAGCAAAATATAATACAAAAACAGCAACAGCTTCTCTGAACATTTGTTAATAAATAGCAATAATCCATACTTATGACTAATTGATCTAATATATTCAAGTTTAGCAAAATAAAAATAAAAAAATCATTCCTTTCCTTTTATGGCCCAAAATTGTTTGTAGTTTCAGTAGTTAACTACACAAAAAATGACAAAAAAGTAATTTAACTACTTGAATCACTATGCAAATATGAATGTAGCTGAACTACCAGCAAGCTACTGCAAAATGTAGTTAAACTGCTAGTTTAATTACATGTAGTTCACTACTCCCCTACACTGCATACGATCATGATACATATCAAAAAGAGGTGTCATCAACTTATCCTTAAACCTTTTGTGTCAGTATGTCAGCTGGAAGGCCATCTGGCTGTTTTACCAACATTTAAAGCCTTTAAAGAGTTATTTTTTTTCCAAGTTTTCCCTTAATGTCATCTGAGATCCTATGAATATCAAGCTTATCTAGAAATTCTGTTAGAGAATCCAGATTAGTAGAGTGATCAGATTTATAGATATTCTCATAAAAAAATGTCAATGCTTTATTTATTTTCATAGGATCTACTTGAGTATTTCCTTCTTGTATTTTAGTAATTGCCCTCTCTATTTGCGGAAGTTTGATTTGCCAGTCAGGCAGCCTGCAAGGTTTCTGTCCCTGATCATAACAAGTCTGTTTCAAGTCTCACCAAATTTGCAATAGCCTTATCAGCTGCAAGATTCCTTGTCAATTTCTGAACTATTATGCCCTTTCTGAAATATCTCTGTCTAGACTTTAATTTTAAATTCAAAATTTTTCCTTTTTTCCTGTGCATGCTAACATTTTGTACTATTGTGATTTAAAATTTGACCCCTGATGACAACCTTAAAGGTATCCCATCTGACGGAAGCATAGGTCTGTGATTTGTCAATTTCAAAATTCATGTCAACCTGCTCTCCCAAATACTCATAACCAAATAACCAACCATTTTGTTTGAAACCTCCATTTAAAGGAAACACACAACAATTTTGACTCTATACCATGGGGAACACTGCTTGATCAGAGATGACTTTACTATAAAATGACAATCTTCAATTTTGAAAAGAATTTCAGCAGAGACAAAAAAATGTGTTCTAGAGTAGCTTTTATGGACACTAGAATAGCAGGAAAACTCAATTTGGCCACATAATTAATTTCTTTAATAAAATGATGTAATACTTTTCCAGTCCTCATATAATAATGATAATAATAATAAACTTTATTTGTGTAGCACTTTTCGAAACACAGTTACAAAGTGCTTTACAGAACAATGATAAAATAATATACAGTCACATTAAAAACATAAATAAAACAGAACATAAAACCAGAAAAGTGATAAAAGAGGGACAGAAACTAGACAAACAATAGATTTACTGTAAAAAAGCCTTCCTGTAAAAGTAGGTTTTGAGGAGTGATTTAAAAGAGGGTACTGAGTTTGCTAGCCTAAGTTCCTCTGGTAGGGAGTTCCACAGCTGTGGGGCTCTTAACGGAAAATGCCCGGTTTCAGTTAAGAGGGCCCTCCCTGAGGAGCGCAGGCAGCGACAAGGCTCGGAGGGTGCAAGTAAATCTATAATGTAGGTGCTGTAGGAGCAAGTCCATGTAGGGCTTTAAAAGTAATAGTTTAAAATCAATTCTATACCTAACAGGTAGCCAGTGTAGTGATTCAAAGATATGAGTGAGATGGCCTTGTCCTGTGTGGAGAAAAAATTTATAAGGATGTCGTGGTCGACTGTATCAAATGTGGAACTCATATCGAGCAGAACTGAAATTGAACAAGCCCCAGAATCAGCGGCGAGCAATAAATCATTGGCAACCTAAATAAGAGCTGGTTCTGTGCTGTGCTGGGCACAGAATCCTGATTGATATTGCTCAAAAATATTACTGTTACTCAAATGTGAGATTAGTTGGGAGGCAACAGACTTTTCAAAAATTTTAGATAAAAACAGTAAGTTTGAAATTTTTCTAAAATTGTTTAAAACAAGAGGGTCGAGTGTAGGTTTCTTCAGGAGAGGTCGAACTATTGCATTTTTAAAACCGGATGGGACAGAGCCAGTAAACAATGAGCAGTTGATAACAAAGAGAATTTGTGGGCCAACAGTCTGAAATACCTCTTTCAGAAATCTAGAGGGGATTTTAAGTGTGTGATTAACTCCTCTCCTCCCCTACAGTGCCTCTTTAAATCCCTTGTATGGTTATTAAGCCAGGAGAGGGCGTTATGTTTTGCTTGTTTCATTTTGATAGGGGCAATGTCATCAAGAATAGTCTGACATGTAGTATTAAAATTATCTAAGAAATTGTTGACCCTTCTTATTAAGGGTATTTCGGGCAGAGACAGCTAAATAAACATTTTGCAGAAACTACCGGCTGACTTGGAATTAAAAGACCTGTAGCAGATACAGGTAGATGGCCTATGGATAGGGAGCGGGAGCAAGTTATGGAAGATCACAGCCTTGTGATCCGAGACATTAAAATCAAGCAATTCAATATTAATATATAATATAATATATCTAGAGAAACACCATAAGATAGAGACGGGTGAAAAATTAAAGGAAAAACCAGCATAAAGTGCCTTAGTAAGGTGTTGGGCCTCCACATGCCGCCAGAACAGCTTCAATATGCCTTGGCATTGATTCTCCAAGTCTCTGGAACTCGACTGGAGGGATGAACACCATTCTTCCAAAAGATATTCCCTCATTTGGTGTTTTGATGATGGTGGTTGAGAGCGCTGTCTAACACGTCCGTCCAAAACCTCCCACAGGTGTTCAATGGGGTTGAGATCTGGTGACTGCGAAGGCCATTGCATATGATTCACATCATTTTCATACTCATCAAACCATTCAGTGACCCCTCGTGCCCTATGGATGGGGGCATTGTCATCCTGGAAGAGACTGGGATGCAACCCTACTATAATATCCCTCTCTATGTAATTGCCGACGGACTGTTCTTGCTGACGCAGTCTGATCACGTCCTGCATTGACATTCTCAGTCACCTGAGGAAGAGTTGCTCATCTGTTTTTCCTTACATATCACACTAATGCACGAGCGTCACACTCATCAAATGTGCGCTGTCAACCACAATGTCCGACCCTATTTACTGATGTCTTTCCCATAGATCTACATGCAGATGTCACTTTAGTCACTGTTCCTCTTGAAACACGAGCCAGTTGAGCAGTCTTTGTGACTGAAGCTCCTGCCATCCGTGTCCCAACAATGACCCTCTTTCAAAGTCAATTAGGTCTTTTCCTCTTGCTACCTTGACACAAAATCAGAATCAACTGGGCCTGCTCAGCATTTTTATACATGCCACAGAGCATGATGGGATGTTAATTGCTTAATTGTACCATGCAGTGCACCTGTGTGGAAGCATCTGCTTTCGTTATGTTTCTCCACTCATTTATTCAGGTTTTTCCTTTAATTTGTCATCCGTCTATAGCACAAGGTCAAAGGTATGTCCCTGATTAGGGCCTGAGCACCGAAGGGTGCGAGGACCCTATTGTATTGCAAGGAGTTATTATTAGGGCCCGACCACCGAATGGTGCGAGGACCCTATTGAATTGCAAGGAGTTATTATTATTATTATTAGGGCCCAAGCACGAAAGTGCCAGGGCCCAACAGTCCCTGGCACTGAAAGTGCGAGGAACCTATTCTTTTTGTAGAGATTATTATCATTATTATCATTATTATTATTATTATTATTATTANACTACTACTTCTGCATACTTTCTGCTACAGATACCATTCAAATATCAAACTGTTCAGCTTTTTAAGGACATTTCTGCTTGTATTTTGTTTTTTTCTGCCTTTTATACTTTTTAAAATATTCAGCTTTTTCAGCATTTTTTTTACAATGCAAGTGAATGGGGAAAATCTTCAAATCCTCTTCAATTTCTTCCACTTTGAAGTTCTACTCCTTCCGCATACATTCAGCTACAGACTCCATTTAAACTTTAAACTGTTCACAAGACTTTCAGCTATTAAGCTATGATTCAGCTTTTTGAAATCTTTTATAGTTTTTTCAATATCACAGTTTTAGTTTTGTGCTTTTTTCAGTCCTTTTCTGAGTTTATAATGAGTGTGTATGGGGCGGAATGTTCGGAGCTAGAGTGCGTGACATCATCGCTAGAGTGGAGGGCAGCTGTAAAATCTTCTGAAAAANTCTTTTTTAACTTTATCCACACAAATTGCACATCTAGATGTTCATGAAAGCCTTCTGGTGCTCACAGTGAGGTCATTTCACTAATACGACCTACAGTTTTCTCTTAAACGTGTTTTCTGTGAGAGGAAGTTTTACAGGCCTCTCTGTCTGTCACAGTGACTAAGCAGTTTTACACACAGCTGATGCTGATTAAAGTTCCAGCAGCTTGTTCCTCTGTTCTGATTGGTGGATTGATGTTAAGCAAGTTTGGGCAGTTGGATCTCTCTCTGTCCTTTTTAACTGTTAATAAATTAAAACCTTGAGCTGTTTCAGGTTTAATCAGTGTGAATCCTGATTCAGCAGCATTCATACTATTGTTACTGGAGTCTCTATTATTATTCTTCCATACGGGTTATTGCTTTACTACTACCTCTGCATACTTTTAGCTACAGAAACCATTGAAATATCAAAATGTTCAGCTCTTAAAGGACAATTATGCTATTACTTTTCTGTTTACTACTTTTTTCTATTTTCTACCTTTTACAGTTTTTAAAATATTCTGCTTTTTTCAACATTTTCTTCGTCTTTCTGTGTCCCTGCCTGTGTCTTTCTCTCTGTCTGTCACTCTCTGTGTGTCTCTCTTTATGTCCATCTGTCCTTCTCTCTTTTTGTCTCTCTCTCCCCCCTCTCCCCTCTTCAACAAACTCCATTTTGCAGTTCTACTACTTCTGCATCCATGAAGCTACAGAAACCATTAACATATGAAAATGTTCAGCTCTTTAAACATATTTATGCTTCTATTCAACTTTTTTCTACCGTTTATACTTTTAAAGATATCGAACTGTTTTCACCAATTCATTACAATAGAAGTGAAACCCACTGGCAATATTACAGTTGATTTTCTAGTTTTTTTTTACAATGTATTTCAGCTCTTAGCTTTTTTAGGTAATGTAGTTCAGTTTCTAATTCTGGCAATTTACTTCACATTTCTGCATTTTCAGCAATGCTTTGGAAATCATTTCAGCTTTCAGCATTCACACGCATTTTCTGCAGAAAATGCAATTTTCTAGTTATTATTATTATTATTATTATTATTATTATTATTATTAGGGCCTGAGCAGCGACCGCTGTGAGGTCCCTATTGAATTGCAAGGAGTTATTATTATTATTATTATTATTATTATTATTATTATTATTATTATTATTTATTTATTTTTTTGGTCATTGAGCTCATTTTTGAGGGGCAAGGCATGCTCCAAAACACATTAAACTTGGCGTGCACATCAGAAGTGGCGAAAATTGCGATCTGATATTGGTCTAACGGTTGGGTGTGGCAAACTGGCTTGACAACGCCCCCTACAGTTGAAAACCAACCGCTTAGTTTCACCTACATGGCTGAAATTTGGTAGGCATATGTATCATCTCCAGACGTACAGAAAAGCCTCTTGCAGCCATGCCCTAAAGCCAACAGGAAGTGGGCCATTTAGAATTTTGTGGTCATTTTTCGCGATTTACATGTTCCATACTTTAACGAACCCCTCCTAGAGAATTATTAGATCAACTTTAAATTTGGCCAGTGCAATCTTAAGACCTTAAGAAGTTGTGCTAATCGTTGTAGATCGTTGAACGGCGTGGGCGTGGCGACCATTTTGCATGTTTCGCCATGAAAAATCAAGTTGTTGTAATTCGAAGGTACAGTGTCCAATCTGCCCCA
>NTHP01000239.1:11456-23101 GCA_003416845.1 Oplegnathus fasciatus
TGTCAAACCAGTCTGGTACGTCCAAAAACCACCTCTGTGCACGTCCTTTTTAAGAGCGAGGGCTGCACGGTGGCTCAGTGAGGCCTCACAGGAAGAAGGTTGAAGGTTCGCTTTGCGGCCTCGGCCCTCTCTGTGCAGAGTTTGCATGCTCTCCCCGTGCTGTCGTTGGGTTTTCCCCGGGTGCTCCGGTTTCTTCCCACGTTCCAAAAACATGCAGCTCAATTGGAAACTCTAAATTGCCCACAAATTTGCACGATCATCAATAAAATTGGAAAAAAAATGAATTAAAACTCTTCACTCTCTTATGTATTATCAGAGGTAGAATAAGAGTCAACGTACTTTCTCTAGAACATTTGTCAAGTTGAAGGTAATCTGCCACTAGATGGCGACAAATAAGCATCACTGTTTCTGCACAATATTCTGCTTTTAGTGTGCAACAGATTTTTCAGTTGTAATCATTAACCTGCTACAAAAATTAAACCTTACTAAATTATATGGATATATATATATATATCCACAAAATCCGTTTTAATATCAAATTAAATGTTCTGGCTCCAGTGGTCTTTTAACAGTCAGAGTTTGTCTTTTTGCTCGGCTTTTTCATTTGTGTACAAACTTTTACTTGCTGTATATATTTTATCATGTATAAGTACGGGTAACTCTTCATTATGAAAATTAAATTCTCATGTCACANTATTGGTTCAGCAGTTCTGACTGTCACAACTGTTGTGCTTCAGGAAACAGCACCCATATTTCTTTACATTCTGCAACAGATGAGACAAAAAACAACTCTGTACATGTTCATATGAAACGTCATTGACCTGATATCATTCAGCCACAATCTTAAGATGTTGCTGGAATCTGGATCTTTTCACATGAGCCACTAACGAAGGGTTTCCATTTCATATCAATGGTTCTAATATAACACACACATGATCGTCCTCCAAAGTGTTATTTGTATTTGTCTGTAGTCAGAACTCTTCTCACTGCACTGAGTGTGTGTTTCTCCCTGGATGTAGTGCAGGATAAGCCGGATTCACATGCGACCTCTTGTCAGTCAGGTACACATCGAGGTCTACATCGGTCTCAGTCAAGTCCTTGTTACAGTCAGACAAACTCTGCACAACCTTTCACTGATACAACCATGTACCGACACTACCATATATTAAGCTCCAAGCTTCTTCAAATCATAAATAGAGGCCTTGTGTTTGGATTTCGTTATGTGGAATATTAAATAAAAAAAAGTCTATTCTTCGTCATCCAGCACATTTGAGAGTCCCTGTAGTCTTGCGATAGCAGCGCTGTGAGTAGGTGCATTGGTGAAAACAGTCCCCACAAACAAAGGCGTTCCTCTCAGGATGTGGCGAATAACTGTGCAGGAGCCTGACGCTTCGATGTGGAAGCCCAAATGTCTCAGCTCCTCCTCTGTTCGCAGTGTGGTCGGACTTGATGGCGATGCAAAGAACTGTTGGGGAACATGAGGTGATGGTGATCACTGTTGATGCATTTCTAGTACAAGAAATCACGACTACACACAGACAATAACTCACAGCTTCTCCTGTTGTTGGGTCAATGAAGTCCGCCCAGTAGCCCGCCGTCCACAGAGCGAAGCACATTTCCTTCGCACCGCTCACAAACTGCAGCGAGGAGAAAAACGCAGTCAGCAGATGTTTCCACGTCACGTCACGTGTCCAAACTTATAACAGCAGTAAAACATGACTGGACTCACTCTGTGAAGCAGCTGGTCTCTGTCCTGCTCTGCTGCCTCCTCCCGTCGACTGCTCCTCTGGGTGATCGTCACTACCGTGATGGAAGAGGTGGGCGCCGAGGGGAACAACAACTCTAGATCTGACACACACACACACACACTTTTGTTACTAAAGGCAACTGAAGGCTATTAACATATGACGCAACTGTAAAAGATGATTTTGAAGCGAGTTAATGCCAGATAACCTTCCCTCACCTTTCTTTAACAGCTCAGGGCAGGAATTTACAGAGCAGTCTGTTCCTGTCTGATTAAAGTACTGCTCAGCTTTGTGGACTCTCATGGATATAGGACCCAGTTTTCCCTGAAGAACAAACACACACACACTTTGACAAAGCAGCTTTGAAGCCTGGAAATATTTATTCTGACTGATGATATGAATTTCTTACACCAGAGACTAAAGTTTAAATACATGAAGTGTGCAAAGCTGTTTGTGAGAATGTTTTTAATAGTTGTTTGTAGCATATGCCACAATTGATAGTGTGATAACTGTCAATTAATTTAATAATCTATCCAAATGTAATAAATGGCTAAAAATGCACTGTATGAAGTACCCACAAGGCATGGCAGGTAATAAAAGAACAAAATCTCAGTGTTAATCAGCCAGATATTATAATTTCTTTAAAATTCTATAATTTAAATGGGTGATTTGATCACTGACTTTCTGATATTAATGCAACAATAAGTAACTACAGCCTTTTAACTCCTTCAACTTTCTTTGAGTCCTTTTACATTCATACTCAGTATTTAAATTAAATAAATTCCATATTTGCTACTTCCTGAAAAGACTTTACTGATAGTTTACTAATAAAAGGTCCCCCAACTCAACCCTCACTACTCTCTTGAAGTACTTTGTATTTTATTTATCCAGGTACTGGTTCAATTACACTTTCTGCACATTTTATTTTCAAATAAAAAGATGTAAATGGGGTTTTGAAAGCCTTCTCCACATTGCCAGGAACAAAATTCTGGGGAAGAACCTTTATCTGTTTCTTATCTTATGGCCTACCAGTGGTCACCTTTAAGCATCTTGCACAACACCCGCCATGTTTTTAATTAGAGGATGTTGAGTTCCCCCACAAATTCACAAATAAATAAATAAAAATAATATAATAAATAACAATGAATAAAACATAATTTGACCTCGGTGTCCTCAATGGTAGCTTCAACACTGCTGAAAATAAAAACTCTTTTAAGACTTACTTGGAACTCATGAACAAACTGGGCCAGTATGAACTGCTGTCTCTCTGCGCTGCTTGGGGCCGTCAGTACATCGGGCACCGTCCTGTGGACTGGAGTCTTCTTTTGGTCCGACATGCCCTCCAGATGGCAGTCAAACCCAACGTTACCTGGTAACTGAAAGCGCTGGTCCTGAGGTCCGAATGGTCCCATGTTCTCATCAGGCCATACGGTCCTGGGGCCTGGAGGAAACATGACAAACGTATTCATGCGTGTCTGTGACACTGTCGCCATGTTTGTTTTAACATGTTGTTTTGGAAACCCAATTCAGACTGGAGCAAGTACAAACAACAAGCTGTTACCAGAAACTGGCGGCTGATTCATTCACTACTCGACCCACCTGAGTCTGTGTGCGATACAGCTACGTAAGGCTCATCTGAGCTCGCAGCAGAGAAGGTTCTAGTTCTGCCGACGCTGAAAGCAGCTAATGCTCGATGGCCAGCCGTCTGAGATAGGACCAGCCTGCCTCGACCACACAGCACCTACCATAGGAACAAAGGCATCTGTTAAGAGCGTGCACCGTTTTAAAGAAGCCTGCTACATACAGCAGCATTTCATTACTCCTTACCACAGTGGACAGTATACCTGCAGCTACATGCTCCTGTATGTTTTAACTAACAACTGGACAGTTATCTGCTGATTTAACACTGTCAATCTTGTTGGTAAACATGCACATATAGTGTAAGGCAGTTAACCTTTAGGAATTGCTTGAAATCTTCTGGTAAATTCAGCATTTTAGTGATTCAACAAAAATCACACAGCTCACTCAAAGTGGGATAAAATCTAGGATATTTTGGAAAAAACGTGAAAAAAAAGCACATATTTTTTGACAAATAAGCTACAGACGACGCCATGGGGTGAATATTAATTTAAAAAAACTAAGACGTATTATGTGTGTAATTTGGACGATAAGCAAAATCCCGGAAAATTGCCTGATTTTTTAAATGGAGTTTGGCGTACAGAGGCAGGATGCAAGTAACCGTACAGTGAGCAAACCTAGCTACAGGGAAGTTATGGCACTTACACTGCTGGACATTGTAGTTCTTCTCCGTCTGCTTTTAACTTTAACCTGTTGGGATTAAAAAAACAACAACAATTGGTGCAACAGAGAATAACCCAAACTGTGTTTTTAAATCGAAACAACAAGCTTTAGCTAACTTTAAGATAGCCAGCCACAGTCAATTAGCATTGCTGACATGATGTAACGATTGCATGTGTGTTTCACGGGGCAGTAAAGGGTCGAGTCTATCATACACTTGCTTCAGAAGTAGCCCAACAACAACAGGAAACTTGTAACAGATATAAATCGACACACAAACAAAGCAGCTAACTAGCTAGCTGCTACCTTTAGCGCGTTGCTCGCTCAGTCAGCTGATATCTTGTTTTGACACTTTCCCTTTTCAGACAGTTTTGTGCACTTCCTCGTTGGACGTCACCTCGCACGAAACACCTGACGACGTAAACAACGAGCGTCTTAATATTCTATGTTTTAAAAAGTGCCAATGTACACCTGCTAATGAGGTTACATTAAGAAAAGTACATGTTGTTCTCACCTGTCAAGCTGCACGTCCACTCTACGCTTTCGCAAAACAACGACGGGAAGTGACGAGGGACAAACTGCTCATGCGCAGTTTGCATAACTGTTACATCAGACATTTTAGAGCGTGTGATTTAAGTAATTGTGAGGATTTGTGTGTGAAATTGTGCTTTTTGAGACAAAATTATTATTTTATAACAGAACAGACGTTTTGTCCTTTGATACTACAGGCGTTGTGTTTCCATGTCTCACCACAAGATGGCAGCAAATTAACAGTAAACAGATCAAGGATTTCATTTCACAGCAGTGCTGCATTATTGTAGTATTTCTGACTTACTTAGTATTTAAAGTTTTCATTATGTTGAATTGACTGCCATATTGCAATTTGCTCTCCAGCTTGCCAATAAATAAAGTAGGGCAGCAACTAACGATTATTTTCATTATCAATTAATCTGTCGATCATTTTCTTGATTAATCGATTAATTGTTTGGTCCATAAAATGTCAGAAAAAGGTGAAAAATGTTGATCACTGTTTCCCAAAGCCCAAGGTGACGTCCTCAAATGTCTTGTTTTGAAAGATATTCAGTNNNTACTGTCATAAAGGACTAAAGAAACCAGAAAATATTCACATCCGAGAAGCCGAAATCAGAGAATTTGGATGCTTTTTCTTAAAAAATGACTCCTTCATTTTAATTAAACAACTAATCGATTAATTGACTAATCGTTGCAGCTCTACAATAAAATGTGGTCATCATGAACCTGTTGTCAAGGGTGAAAACACCTACTTTTGTTGATATTTATGGGATGCAGCATGATGATAATGGTGCCTCATCTCAGCTTAGACAGGTGGCCAAGAGATCCATTGATTATTATAAGAGCAGAGTTACTCTAAAAAAGACATATTTGTTGTTTCAAGCTTTCAGTTTTACTTTAAAACAGCCACAAGGAGCAGGTAGAGGTGTTAGAAAACACCCAATTAATACCAGGTGTGGCAGCTGATTGCTCAGTTGCATTAATCAGGCCTGACCTGTTATGTCATATAAATAGCTTCAGTGGACAGGTGAGCGCCTGTGTAAATTATGACAATCAGAGCAGGGAAAGTGCATTAATAGCACTTTTACTTCAGTTCCCAGAACTCCTTTAATTATATTAAACTTGGCTAACCTCTAAACAACATCCAGAATCAAAGCCTGAGTGCGTTTGTACTGGGAAGTTCCCAGGTGGGAAACTGTGGAGAAATGGTACACATGCTCAGCAAAATCCCCTCCCTTGATCAATAAAGTTTAAAAACTAGAATAGAGGAATTGTCCTGTTGTTTGCTGTCATAAGTCGTGAAGGACAAGGACGGCTAGTAAAGTGCATTTTGCTTGCGTAGACACATCTCTTTAGCTGACTTGGACAAGCTGATTGACACTTTCTCTGAGCTGACAGGATATGCAGTGGGAGTTTACCCTGGGACCAACATGTTTCAGTCACTGTGGGCAGCTGCAGCAACGTGATGTGTGTGTGTGTGTGTGTGTGTGTGTGTGTGTGTGTGTGTGTGTGTGTGTGGCGATGAGGCATGTGGAACCGCACAGAGCTTGGCTGTCAGCGAGTCTCCCACAGGATCATTTGTAACAGCAACACAGCATCCACCCTAGATGGAGCCCCTGTGGGATGCACACACACACACACACACACATATACGGATGTGCACCAGCATCCAAAAGCAGCCACCAAATGAATTCTCCACCTCAGGCTCTCTCCACAGTTTTGTTATTTGGAGGTGAGGAGCATTGAAGAAATGGCTGAATCAAGACAAGTTGACTCTGGTGGAAATCCAATACTTTATGCAGCTCCACTGACATCAAAGCTGCACCTAATGATTTTTATCGATTAACCTGCCCATTGTGTTTACAGTGAATCAATTTGCCAATAAAATATCAGAAAATAGTTAAAACTCTAAGTCACAAGTTCCCAGAGCCCAAGGTGACGTCTTCAAATTGCTTGTTTTGTCCAACCATCCGTCCATATTCAAAGATATTTAATTTACAATGATACAAAACAGAGAAAAGCTGGAACCAGCTGCTATATTTGCTTGATAAATGATTTCAGTGATTAATCAGTCATCAGAATTGTTGACTAATCGTCATAAATGCATAATTTATATGAGTAGTAGTTATGAGGGTTCAACTGATCTTGGCAATTATAGAGGCTACAAACCCAATGTTTTCCAATAAAGCTGCCAAGAGCTTTTATTAATGCTCATTACTTGACCATTTCTTTGCACAAAATATTTAGTAACAGCACTCTTGAAAGGCCTCTCAAACAACATTTAGACAATGAGACTAAAACTACTGAAATACCTTCAGGACTTGCAGCTCTTTGAAGGAGAAACACGCTTGTTCACTTTCTTGCTTAGAGTTAGATGAGAAGATCGATACCACTGTCATGTCTGTACGCTAAATATGAAGCTACAGCCGGGAGGCAATTAGCTTAGCTTAGCATAAAGACTGGAAACAGGGGGAAACAGCTAGCCTACCAGCACCTCTAAAGCTTAACACATTGTATCTTATTTATTTAATCAACAATTTGTGGTTTTATGGGGAGTTACATGCTAATACAAAATCGCTAAACTAAGTATACTGACCATTCTTTTAATATATGTTGACCCACAGCTGTGGTCAGTGAGGGACCTCCATCATGTGTGCATGGACTTACCATTACACAGAGTAAAATACTAGTCCAGTATCAGGCTCTAATTGTTTCAGTGAAACACTTTTCCCTGGACAGCAGTGACTGGTTTTCCGAGTGGAATTCCTAAGTGCTGCGAAGCCTTGAGACCCCCAGACGAAGCCATGACTCAGTCGAGGTCTTTTTATTGCTGCGCTGTCAGGCCGCTCCGGATCTTGTCTGGAATCAGCACTTTTCTGTTGCCATTTCATCCACTGTCGAAACCCACATTTCCATCTCACACACTCTGAGCCACCTGCCTGTGTCAGCACACTATTAACTGCGCTCACTCCTTAACTAATGATATAGTGAGAGCCATTAAAGGTCTATTTCCCCTGCATGGTGTGGATGACAAACCTATTAGGATTGCAGAGTTACAGGTTTTGGTGATGTTTACCACCCACCACCACCTCTGCCTGGCTGTTTATCTGTGCTTGCTCGTGCTGGATTTAAAGCCTGTGTAAGGCTTTAAATCCCCTATATCTCCAGGCTGCGGTGCAGTCCTCCATATCAGCCCTTGTTTTGTTCTTTGCCACCTCTGGAAACTGAGACTCTATGTCACTGACATTTCCTACAATTAGTTACTTACAAGCTTGCAGCTGTAAGCAGCATCAGGACAGAACATTCATTGAATGCAAAAGGTATAAAATACAAATATGTGGCTTATCCTTTAAGATGAAATCTAGGTTTGCAGAACTGGGAACTACATTTATTTGGTTTCTTGTCGAGAATTAGGCGAGAACATCGATACCACTCTCATATCTGTCAGTCCAGCATGAAACTACAGCCAGCAGCTGGTTAGCTTAGCTTAGCATAAAGACTAGAAACAGTCCGAAAGAAACAAAATCAGCAGACGAGCATCTCCAAAACTCACCAATTAACACATTTTATATTGCTTGTTTAATCCGTACAACCTTGGCTGAGAGCATTGACTTCCTGGAGTCTGGTTACCTGGCAACCTCATGGTGATGACAAGACTAGGAGATATAACATGTTACAGTGATTAGTGAGCTTTAGAGGGTGCTGGTAAGTGGATTTTGTTACCTTTGGACAGAGCCAGGCTAGATGTTTCCCCCTGTTTCCAGCCTTTATGCTAAGCTAAGCTAATCATCTATTAGCTGTAGCTTCATATTTAGCGTACAGACATGAGAGGGGTGTTAATCTTCTCATTTAACCCTCATATCTAAAAACAAAAATGTATTTTGAGTCTATTTTCTATGAAGCAGTCACACTATTCAAGAGCATCCTTAATAATTCAAACAGCCAGACAGTGATCAGAACCTGCTACTGTCTACAGCATCTACAGTGTCTCAGCTGCTGCGGAGCATCACCATCTGGCCACCAACTGCCTGCAAACACCACTGTGGATACCTTCCCAGCTCACTGAATAAAGAGAAACGCTCAAAGTGATTTTTTTCTATGATCTACTCTGCCAGACTGGTTACTGTTTTCATTTGTGTGATCTATTTTTCCACTTGATTTATTGATTTGACTATGACTTTTGAATATAACAGTAAAAACCTGCATGTTTATGGGGATTATGCTGCATTTTATTACTGTTCTTTTCATGGCTTTTTCATAATGTGCATACTGCTTTATGACAGAACAGGAAAATGCAGTGTACCGCTTAATATATCAGCGTGTTTCCATTGACAGGAAGCCGCTTTGAGAGTAAGTTTGGACAAGTTGGTCTCCACAGACCACTGGGAGCTGTCAGTTCAGAGTGTTTCTCAGCAGCTCCTGATGTTCACTCAGGCTCACTGAAGAGAAGGATAAAGAAAATGCCTGTGAAACTCCCAAAATAATGTGACAATGAGAGGATATCCAGCCATGATGGAATAGATGTTAAGCTTTTAGCTTAATTTCAAGCAGGAAGACAATTACCATTTCATTTTCTCATCTCTCCAGGTCTCACTGGGTCATGTTTTGTGGTTTTTCTGTTTGTGGCATTTAAACTATTTGTTCCATCTGTCCTCTACTGCATCCACCAAGGCCCCATCTTCAGCTCTCCAGGGTGGGGTCTTTGAAATGACTGCAATTTATAAGTTCTTACCCTATGAACTAATTTCACTGATAGGGTTAATCTTTTAAATATTGAACCCAACATCCCTTTTCTCACTTGTGGTGTCCTCGCTGAGTGACCTAACTTTGTGAACATGGTCACAGTGGGCATTGATGTAAAATGCATGAACAGCCCTTCCTGAGACATACATAATTATATACAGAATAACAGCTCATGCACAGTGCTACCTCATTAGTGACTGTAAACCCCAGGCTTGCACAGGGGAAATAACTGAACAGTTCAGCACTACTGACAACGCTCAGAGCATTTTGGAATCCATTTTAACAAATAAGCACCAGGTGCAGAGTGTGGAGGACGGTAAATTTTATCATAACATCTCGAGAAAGCAGCACAGAGGCTCAAGCAAGGGCAACAAACCACTGCAGGGATGATTTTTGGTCCTTCTACAGAAGCTAAATAAATTAATGTTGCCAAAACACTGGATAGGAACATAATACATGTACTGGTCAGTCAGTTGGCTCACCAGGGTTGGCTCAGAAACACCACACCATAAAAGTTATTTTAGCATAGCAGCATTATATGTCCAAATGAAGCACTTTAAAATGGTGTGTGTGTAAAATTACACTTTGCCTACCAATAGACCAAGAGACCAACTGACAGATCAGCATTGCCATCCCTAGAGCCGCTAGCATGGCTACAAATGCAAACCATGCATGGGTTAATAAATGAATCCACAGTAAAGACTATAGTCCTAATAACAAATGACCTATTTGAAGAACATTTCAAACATTTAATGGGTCTTGCGCTCTGCAAACTGACTGATAGCTTATCGGTCCGACTTCTCGGCTCGTTCACTCTCATTGGACTCCAGTGAGCTTTTCTTGTCCCTCAGCGCTCCAGAAAGTTCCAGTGACTTACTCTGAGCTTAACTTGGCAGTCACAACTGTGACAGGAAGGGTCACTAATAACAGAATATTACTGTAGGTGCTTGCACCTGATGCTCATTTGTCGAAGTCTGTTCCAAAACGCTCTGAGCGATGTCAGTGCTGCTGAACTGTGCAATTAGGCCTTTTCCCAGTTGTAAGCCTGGGGGCTGCAGCCACTAATGAGGTAGCGGTGGGTGTGTGTCTGCTGTTACACGGTGCGCATAAAATTATGCATATGTATAGAGGGCCCTGGGGTGCAGCTGCACCGACAGCACCAACTGATGCTGGACTTGTGACTGGTGGTAGTTTAAGGCAGATTATGATATGCTGCTCACCGTTTGTTCAGCTTTACTTTGACGTCACACCTGAAAACAGCTCCTTCATGCAGCAAAGGCTTCATTAAAATTCAGGCAAGTGGTAATTATGAGGAAGATAATTACTACACGGTTTGCATATGAGACCACTCAAGCATGTGGCACCCTGATCATTAATGGCATTTTACATATCTCTACATATCATGAACGCAAACCCACAGCTCACAAAGTGCTCTAATGGCATTCTGATTCAAATGATACTCCCAACACTGTTTCTCCTCTCATCAGCCTGAGAAGATGGAAGTAGCAGCTATAAATAGAAATGTGATTGCATGTCTATTTCTGACCATCCTGGTAAGAGATGAAAAACTTTCAGAAATGCTGTGTGCTTTTACTCTGAAGCAATGCTTCTCCTCCCTCAATCGCTTCTCCTCCAGGTCTCTAAACCTCAGAATGAATCTACGATGTAACCCAAACCTTATTTACTTATTTATTTTTTGTGCGTGTGTGATTTCTACCACTAACCACCAGCAGAACCAATACTTCTACACTTTCAGACTTTCGTGTGCACGGATTTTTACTTGCAAGTGTCCATAACCACATGAAGAAGCCTAGGAAGCAGATAAAAACATACAGTAGTTCATCTTTCTCATCTTCCTCTTAAATCTGAACATACGGCAAAGCAATGGAAAGTGCATCTTCCTCCAGATGGAGGAAAGTTGGGTTTTAGAGGATAGATAACGCTGTGCTGTCCATCTGGGAGGTTTCGAGGCTACTGACCCTTCACCAAGCCCAGTTCTTGATACGTCTGGCCAGCTTTCCAACCAGCTTTCCAATTTTTGAAACAATGAGCTGAAATGACAACACTCTAGCTAGCTACTTAAGCTCATTTTAGATCCATGAGTTGGTTGAAAACTGTGTCCAGCTGACATATTTTAAAACTACTTACATACAGCAAAACATGCTAAGAGACTGAAGCTGAAGCTACACGCCCCAGGCAAAAAGTCAATGTCCTCAACAGGTGATGCTCACTATAGAAAGACTTCTATAAAGACTTTTAACCTAATCTAATAATAATTTAGTATAATCTAATATACGGTGACCAGACGTCCCGGTTTGTCCGGGATTG